>PVJS01002383.1:0-85036 GCA_004027185.1 Glis glis | reverse complement strand
TCACGAAGTTGCGGAGGGCCTCACTAAGGAGAGAGAGAGAGAGAGAGACAGGGAGAGAGAGAGCGAGAGCTGAGGCTGGCCGTGAACCCGGATCCTCTGGTCTCCGCCTCCCAAAGTACTGGGATTACAAGCGTGCGCCACCACGCCCGGCCTCACAATGGAGTTTTATTTAGCCACAAAAAGGAATGAAATTCTGTCATTTGCAGAAAAATGGGTGGAATTGGAGAGCATCATGTTAAGCAAAATAAGATAGACACAGAAAGCTAATATTACATATTTTCTCTCATATGTGGACATTTTTTAAAAGAACAGAAAATAGAATAGAACAGGGATTGCTAGGGAAGAGAAATGGGACTGGAGTGAGGGGGCAGGAAGGGGAGGGTAGGAGAGGGCATTAGGGAGGGTAGGTACAATCAAAGCACAATATATGCATGTATGGAAATGTCACAGTGAAACCCATTAATTTATACAATTAACATGATCGAATAATTATGATAAAAAGAAAAGAAAAATAGAATATTAATAGATAAGAAAAACTAAGTAATAGAAGATGTTATGAATAAGTTTTTCATTGCTCTTGTTAGGATGTAACTATTGGAATAGATTAGGGTTTCCCAAAGGGTTTCCTAGAACATCAATTTCTAAAGATGTTCTCAAAGAAAGTTAACTTCATGGCTATGCAAGTTTAGGAAATGTAACTTTTTATAATCTCTGATAAAACTTTAACTACGCATTAGCATTGAAGGCACTGAAAAGCCCTGCAGTTAAAAACAAAGAAACAAATTAACTTTATTTATCCCATAATTTTCCCAAATTTTCCAGCTAGCACCTACTCACATTCTCAAAATCTGGCTGATGGAATTTTACCCTGATCAATATGGAAGCCAGTCTCAGCTCCAAAGTTCTACAATTAGAGACTGTTGCACATGGTAGTGTCACCAAGTCTCTCTCTTGCTGTTGCTATTAGGAACTGAAGGAGAATCTCAGTTCCAGAGTCTAAATAATGATAGCACCAGCTCATCAATTTTACATTATGTGTGAATATAATTCTTCTGTAAATGCCCAAGAAAAAATTTATCTTGACCCCTAGGAGAAGAATGATTGCTGGTACTGTTTTTCAAAGGACTCAGGAGATGTTTAATTCACGTGTTATACTACAAAGCAGCAAACCAGTGAACACCAGATAAGAAATGCTTTAGGTATGGCTCAGAAGATTTTTACCTGTCAATGAGAACCACAGGATTCCCCCAAGGCACCGCAGTCCTCATCCAACTTATCTTCCTCCTCCCTGAACTTACACCTGCATAGCTGCAAAACTTACAAAAATGTCCCAGCTTCACTGACAAATATATTAAGACAACAAGAGAACCAAGACTATTCAAATTTAGTAGAATCAAAATTGTTAACCAGAATGAGCCTCCTCGGTTACAGGTATAATAAAAGAGGTAGCAGCCATGGCCCTCCCTCAACTTCCACCCCCAACCATGACTGGAAATATGTTTGCTGGTTAATTTGTCAGTATTGTCCTCAAACAAAGAGCCCCTTTTATTGGCAGGTGCAGACAAAGCTTGGAAAAGCTACACAAAAAGGACTCAATAAAAAAAGAGAGATGGCCTTGCTGAGAAGGTAGTTCTTTCTGATTTTCTGTAATAGACTTCATTTTGCCATGAAATTAAATTTATAGTATATCTGCTAGACACTGGGACTCCAGCAAAGCATTGCTATTCCCTGCCTTGACATTAAAGCAGGCATTTTCATGGGGAGGCCATTTCAAGCCAAATAACTGGTTATGCGAGCCATTTACAGAAAGCCTTTATTTAAAAAGAAAATGGATAGGCGCTACCACTTCCAGAAACTGTTAGTATACAGGCACACATTCAAATTTTGTTTTCCTTTGAGAATATGCCTAAAAAGACAGATGTAACGTTAGACAATGGGAAGCTTCTGGGTCTACGACAACACCTCCATGTTTATTATTCTGACTCATAATCTAACATTTATCAGGTGGCAGGCTACAAATGGAACGGCAAAATCCTATTTCAATAGTGGGCGATCGCATCATAATAAAAACCCAGCCTGTGATCTCAGCTCTGGAGTGGATACTGCATCAGGTGGTGCAGTGCCGAGCATGAGCCCTGAAGAAATCTACACAAGAAGCCACTCAGCCCTGAGCCCAAGAAAGCTACCCACCTATGAGCATAGGCCTGTGCTCAAGGGGCCCGATTTTTACCTGTGTTTGGACTTTTACCATGACTACTTCAATTTCCATGTATGCAACCAATTTATAAGGTTTTTTGTTTATTTGCTTTGGTTTGCTTTTTGGTGGTGGTGTTTTTTTTTTTTTTTTTGGTACTGGGGATTGAACCCCTTTTTATTTTTTTATTTTGAAACAGGATCTCTCTAAGTTGCTCAGTCTGGCCTCGAACCTGCAATCCTCCTGTCTCAGCCTCCCAAGTACTGGGATTATAGGTGTATGTCACCATGCCAGGCTAAGTTTTATTTTTAAGAAAAGGATACAAAATTCAGGAGACAAACTTTTGGGGTCAGGTTGGGGCAAAGTGGGGAAAGAATGTCCATTGCATATTTGATTTCATGTGTTTATCAGAGAAAATTAAAGCTTTTAAGTGACAACATTGGAAGATTACTCTAGGCTACGAAAGATAAAGAGAATGGAAAGAAAACAGCTTATTCAACATTATTAATAAAGTGTTTCAAAAAATCAGCAATTACTTATTGGCATGGCTATTCAAGATCATCTGGTTCAACCTCCCATGGATAAATGACACAGTCAAAACTTGAATGCGTTATTTGTCCAATGATAAACCTGTACTGAAAACCAAGTCATGGGTCCCCAAATCAATCGTCCTTCCACCAGGATGTGAGGCTTTTGAAATAGACCAGCAACGATACTCAATTCAAGCCTTCAAAGGGCTTTAAACAAGCTGATTCCTAATATTGATTGTTAAGCAACACTTCTTATGTTCTAAAGTTTACCGTCACCTAAACACCACACTCCACATGTTGATTTACCTACTGTACATCACACCATCATACAAAAAAACCGAGACAACATCTGAGAACAGAGAGAGCCCAACAGCATCAAAGCAACAATGAATTCCTCTAGGCAAGACATAGGGGAAGAGAAGACAAATGAAACTCACCCATTGAAAACTGTTTTTGTAATATTAACCCAGGTGGGATTCCCACAACAGGAGAAACCCTTTAAGGATCACAAATAAATAGCCTGCAGCCTCGTGGCACAACTGGTGGAGAACTGGCCAACTCACCTGGAGCGCAGATGTAATGAATGGACCTGTTCATCTGAGAGGCAGCTTTGGGCCAAACATTGACAAAGACACATGGGATGTGGGAACTGGAAGGTACCTGAGTGTGGTTTAGGTTTATTACCTCATTTTACATGTGAGAAAACTAAGGCCTCAAGAGGCTGTATGGCTTCCTTCAATTCATAGTTCATTGTGCATTTGACTCCCTTTTTACAGAGCAAGTTTAAGGCATAGGCACCCACTCTTGAAATGAGAAAAACAGAAATTAATCAAAGGAAAAGTTTCATAAATATTTTACGTGGCAAAGAATATTTATCTTTTAAGAGTTAATGTGAGTTCATGTTCTATGAGTTCTGGGTTGTGCATATTTGAACCTGTGTTCTTCTTCCTATAAAATGGGAATGATATTTTTGTTTATATTTTGTGATTTTCAGGGATTAAGTGATGAATTATATTTGCAAGTCTATTTAAACTGTACAGTGATGCACAAACATGGCGATTTTTACATAATTCCTTCAGAGAGAATCCATTTTTAAAGTAATATATAATGCTATTTATGTCAAGTGTGATAGGGCACAATGCAGGACACAAAGCATAAAGCATGTTCGTGACGTTGGGAACACTGCCATTTGGCATGGCTGCATGAATTTCTAGCATGAAGGATGTACTTCAGGGATTTGCAAACTTTTACAGGAACACGGCCTCTCTGGTGTTTGATCAATCTTCTGGAATCCATTCTCAGAAAAGTGCACATCATATGCGCATAAACACAAGATTTTATATAAGCTTCCAGGTATTTTTTAAAAAAAAGCTCAAGTGAAGAACATTGTAGAAAGCAAAATTTCTGTGAAAAGAGAACCACCTGCACAATTTGGAAGCTCTTTTTATCTCCTTTGTTTAGAAGATAAGGCACTCCATGCCACAAATCAAATAGCATTCTGAAGTCACATTGAATTCAGGTTCCAAATCCTAAGCCACTCCCACCTACTTAAAATGAAAGGAAACTGAAACGTATACTATGATTCCAGATCCATTGAAGAAAAGAGACAAGACACATCCCGATAAACTTATGAACGAGAAATCATAGATCAAAGCATGAAGAGAAGTAACTACAGAGAAACAGCTATAAACTGGAAATACTTTAAAAATTCCAAAACACTCATCTTGGGTAATGTATTAATTAATATTAATGGTAGTTGAAATTTGGAGGTTTCTTCTATTGAATAGACAAATATCATCATTGAGTTAGCTCTATGACCTAATAAATCTCAGTACTATTTATAATCTACATTTACACATTCAAACACATATTCTTATCTATTCACAAACAATCCCAAATTGATTGAACTCATACTTCCTATTTCTATCTAAATTCCTAATTATTGCCATATTTACTCTATCTGAATACCTCAGAGTGATCGCCTCACATTAGAAGGCAGTTTGTAAGATCTCTTCAAACTTTATTTGGAATCTTTTCTCATGATGATTAAGGGTCTGGAATCCACATCATATGTTGAATAGCTCAAAGAACTCTACTAGCACCATGCTATTGTGAATACCTCTATTAGCACTTCTTCCTCTACTGTAATTATTGGCTTACATACCTGTCTTCCCATCTAGATTGTGAGATTACTCACAAGGGCTGTGTCTTATTCATTTTTGTATCCACACCTCTGAACCTACAGCCTAGAACATAGTTGAAACTCAAAAAAAATGATAACTGAAGGGAGAAAGTTAATTATTTAGCACATGAGTTACAAGGAAGTAGATTTTGACTCAATAGAGGAGAGAATACTCTAAAAATTTGCTGCGTAATAAGAGCAGAATATTAGCCAATCCTGTATTTGGTCAGTAGCTACATAACTAAGATGAGGAAGAGAGGAAATTCTGGCTTAGGTACAGAGATATATATGGGAGGAGTTCACTGAGATCTACAATGCTAAATTCTCATCACTTTATAGAACACTGTATATTAACTGTCTGTTGTATTTCCCTCCTTATTATCCATGCTGGTATCTTCCAAGTTTTCATACATTATTCTTTACATCTTACCAAATTGATTTTTCTGCACAAATTGGGTTTAATGCCTAAAAAAAGAGGGGTAAAGAATTTCTAAACTACCCAAGAATGAAGAATCAGAGTGATGCAGGTACATACGCAATCGTGAGAAACAAACACCTGTTCATACATAATTTTGAAAAAATATTTCTACCCCAAATGCCCAAATTTGGTTTCTTGATGATCTAAGCAACTTCAAAATGTTTGATGACAATTTAAAACACTAAATAGAGATAAAAGTAAAGCACACAGCTTGACTTTGTCAGAACATTGCCTTCTAGGACAGGATTTTTTTTAAATGTGCCCTTTGTTTCCGACACTCATTAAAGAATCAGAAGCTTCAAGGAGTTTGGATAAATGAGCCATGGCTCACTGATGCAGGCATAGGACACTGGACTGAAAGCTGAAAGGTAAACTCTCTCATTAAACATATTCCGTCCACTTGAATTTTCAACTAGACATACTCTTACCTTAAATCTTTGCACTTCAATCCTTGGTGTGTAAACAGAGAAATGAATACAGCAGTCTAATCATGAACAGAGCAAAAGAAAAAAATAGCCTTAATAAAAGTATAAAACTTAAAGCTGAAGAGCAAAGCAAATAACCTCGTTTCAAAACCCAGTGTCCAGAAGCTCAGAAGGGAGGGGCCTGGCAGCACATATTTGGACTCCTAAAGAGCAATGTCTAAGGGATTGTTGTCATTAAGAGCCAGAATAAGAGAACTAACAGTTAAGCAGAGGGCTGCAGATGTTGGCGTTGGAAAATAGGGGCCAGTCCCAAGAGGTGGATTAAAACAGAGAGGACTGGACTGATAAGAAGTCTAGATCTGGAAGGCCCAAACATGCTGGTTTTACCTGGGTTCTCACTCATCAATAAGGCTTTTTGTCCTGTTTGCTACAAGCTAGATGGGTGCTGAGCATAACCCATGTTAGGCCTGCAGATGAGTCTTGTTCTTTACCAAGTGGGGCGGAGGGGCAGCAGGGAGGTGCTGTGATCACTAAAAGATTAGCAGGTGCTACAAGCTCTACTCGGGCAGAGGAGAAAAGGTATGTCTTCTTTTGCTGAAAGTAGACCCCATGTATGATTGGTGTGGTGTAAGGTGGCACCACAAAGGTTCTCTGACTCACACATCAGTCAGGAGTAATACTCAAAATTCTCAATAGCTAGATGGGCACAAAAATCTATTAATCAGAATGGATACTACAAAAATCAGAGTTGACAACAGGTATGAATGAACGATACCAAGGAACGGGGCAGCAGTCCTGAAATGAGCCACGAACACAGCGTCTAGCACAAAGGTCTCCCTTTCTTTGACTCGGTCTCCCACAGTTTAAAGGCTGACATTTCCCTCACGCTTTACTTTTCCAGAATCCCCCTGCAGTTCACTTTACCCTCTTTTAGGGGACGGGAATAAAGCAGATTGTACATGGAGGTGGAACACAGGATTTATTTGCCTCGAGTTCTAAAATATATAAAACTATCTATACAACAGAAAAATAAATATAAAATGTAAATATAACACAAAAATAATATGGAAGCCTTATCAGAATAAATAATGGAAGTAGGGAAAGGAAATTGATAACTATTTATTTGATGGGTCTACCTTTCTTACTGGACTGACCTTCAAGTTAGTGCATTTCTAAGAACAAGAATCATACCTATTTTTCTTAGGAATCGTTGTTTCTTAGTGCTTACAACATAGTAAAATCTCCAAAAAAAGTTACATTTTCTCAGTGCTTAACCAGTGAACACAGACACACACACACACACACACACACACACACACACACACACACACAAGAACTTCTATTTGTGTCAGTATGATAGATTAAATTCAACAATTAATTTTATCACTGGAGACAACACCAAAACTGTTTTGCGTAAAACATATTTTAAAAACTTAATAAATGGGCCGGGCATGGTGGCGCACGCTTGTAGTCCCAGTACTTTGGGAGGCGGAAACCGGAGGATCCGGGTTCGCGGCCAGCCTCAGCTCTTTCTCTCTCTCTCTCTATCTATCTATCTCTCTGTCTTTCTCTCTCTCTACCTAGTGAGGCCCTCCACAACTTCGTGAGACGTGGTTTCAAAATAAACTATAAAAAAATAGGGCCGGGGGTGTAGTGCGGAGGTAGACAGCCCCTGGGTTCAATCCCCGGTACCGCAAAAAAAAAAAAAAAACAAACTTGAAAAATGCACTCATGAGAGAGCAAGGAAATAACAATCAAAAGCGGAAGCTAAGTGAACACGGAATCTCAGAGAATAAAGTCAATTTTACAAAAGCAGGTAAATTTAAACTTCGTTTTTCAAGCTTCATAGTGAACATGAGTGAGACCAAAATGAAAAATAGGAAAACTAGGAGCTAACAGAAGCATTCACACTTAATTTATATATTTGGTCTCCAAATGTTACAACTATAAGATAAAAGTAATCTAGAAACATTCCTTGCAATTTTCCACTCAGAAATCACAGGTCTTCAAAGTTGAAACTTGGATCTCTGTATAGAAAAAAAAAAATCCCCTAAACATTTTAACCACAAGTTAGTGATCTTCCGTCTGCAAGCTAGTTAACCTTCATTAACTAGGAAGTTAAAGCAAAATAAATTAAAACAACCTTCAAGCTAAGAATTAAGTTTAAAGTAAGGTTCAGTTGATATCACCCACAAATATCTAGAAAAAGAAAAAGTAAATTTTCAATGAATTCTCATAGAGACTCAGGGAATATGAGTATTTAATTTTTAAAGAAACATAATAATTCTAAAATGCACCTAAAAATGATGCATTAAGAGAGAGGGCAAGAGCATAGGACCAGTACTCCAACATATAGGCACTGGTAGAAACTTTCTCAATAAGACCCCCAAAGCTCAGGAAATTAAAATAAGAATTAATAAATGGGAAGGAATTAAAGAGTTTCTGTTCAGAATAAGAAACCATCAGGAGTCAAATGAGAGAGCCTTCAGAATGGGAGAAGATCATTGCCAGCTACTCCTCTGATAAGAGGACTGATATCTAGAATATACAAAGAACTTAACACACTTAAGACTAAAATAGCAATCGAGAAATGGGTAATTGAACTAAATAGACATTTCACAAAAGAAGAAATACAAATGGCCAATAAATATATGAAAAAATGTTCAATATCATTAACCATCAAGGAGAAGTAAATCAAAACTACACTGAGATTCCATCTAACCCTAATTAGAATGTCAGTCATCAAGAATTCAAACAAGTAAATGTTGGTGAGGGTGTGGGGAAATAGGAACTCTTCTATACTATTGAGATTGCAAATTAGTGCAGCTGCTATGGAGATCAGTGTGGAGAGTCCTCAGAAAACAAGGAATGGATCCACCTTATGATCCAGCTATACCATTCCTGGGTGTTCAAAGGCACTAAAATCAGGATATTATAGTAATACATGCATATCCATGTTTATAGCAGCACAATTCACAATACCAAATTATAGAACCATTCTAGGTGTTCATCAACATCTGAATGGATTACAATATTATGAGATATACACACAATGGAATTCTACTCAGCAATAAAGGAGAACAAAATTATGTCATTTGCAAGAAAATGGATGGACCTGGAGAACATTATGTTGTGAGATTAGCCAGTCACAAAAAGTGAAGGGTCATATATATTTTCTCTCATATACAGAAGCCAGGCAGTAATCGGGACAACAGAGGGACTTTAGATAATGGAGGAGAAACCCCAGTGGAGGGATGGAGGGATAAGGGGAGGTTGGGGGTGGAGGGAGAATTAATGAAGGAAACACTTCAACTGACATTATGTACATATGTAAAGTTACCAATGCCAACCTCAATATGGGGAAGGGGAAGGAGTGGGAAGGGAGCCAGGGAGAAGCTCACCAAGTGCTGTGTGCATGCATGTCCCTATCACTCGGAACTACATTATGATGTGAAAGTACAATACACCAATAAAAGTTTATTTAAAAGACCTAACTGTCGATACCAAAGTCAATAAATAAAAGGGGGGTGTAAGGAGGAATTAAATCACAGAAAGCAAAGTTACAAATATAAATACCTTCTATTTGAGGTTAGTAGACACAAAAAGAAACAGCAGGAACTGCAAAAGAAAAGCTTATCAATTGACGTTAGAAACTCAATGTGCAGGTATAATAGATTCAACACAGGCAAAGAGGGAATTATCTATCAGAATATAGAACAGAAGATATTATATAGAATGTATCCAGAGAAATTATAATGTGAAGAAGAAAAGAAGGGAAGAGACAAGGTAGGTAAGGACAGTGAGTCCTAAATACATGTAGTCAAAGACCCAGAAAGAGACAAGAAAGAGAATGAGAGCAAGGAAATATTTGACAAGATGATGGCAAAGCATTTTACAAAGCTAGAAAGATTCTGACCTCTAGACCCAGAAAGTCCAACAAATCCCAAATAGCATATATACAAAGAACCTCATATCTAAAGAAAGACAGTGGCAAAGCAAAATAATTATTTTTAACACAGTCAGAGAAAAAAGATAAATCACATCCAAAAAAATAAGAATTGGACTGAAAGTTGGTTTCTTCACAATACTCATGGAAGGTAGACATCTGTGGCATGATGCAGAATATTAAACTTCCCTGACTTGGCAGACTCACAGCTTGGCCCTGTTAATCAAACACTATTGTGAAGATATTTTATCTAAGACCCCAAATCAGTTAGCCTATCAGATAGGGAAATTGCCCAGGTAAGCCTGACCTAATCATAGAAACCCTTGAATATGAGGTTAGTGTCAGAGAAAGTAAAAGATCTGAAGAGTGAGTTTCACTTTGCAGTATACAGTGGCTTATAGGTGAAGGGAGTCACGTGGCAGGAATGTGGGCAGCCTCTAAAACACCCAGAGCAGCCCCCAACTGGCAGTCTGCAAGGAAGCAGATTAAATCTCAAAGACTGAATGTTGTTAACAAGAATGGCCTTGGAAGCAGAACTTTTCCAGAGCATGAAGAGGAAAATTCAAACCAGTCAACACCTTGATTTCAGCCTTTACATACTGAGATCAAGGTAACCAGCCCCACAGTGCCAGACTTCGACCTCCAGCACTGTGAACTAGTACTGAGCTGCAGTGAACCTGCCAGGCCTATGACAATTGGTTGCACAGCAATAGAAAGCTAATGCAAATAATACCAGTGTATTACAACAAGATGACTATACACCTAGAATTCTGTACCCAGAAAAAAATATTTCAAAAACAAATCAAAATAGACATTTTGAAACAGAAATAAGTATGCCTGAATTTTCAATGGACAAACCTTTGCTCATAGAAATCATAAAAAATAAACCTATGTTGAGTACATACATAGAAGGAGGCCCAGACAGTGGTGTAAAATTCAAAAAGGGATGAAGAACAAAGAAAGTAGCAAATCTGTGAATACATTTAAACCAACATTAACTAGAAAATTTAAAATTGGAATAAAAATGATAGAAGTAAAATATAGGATAACATTAGTATGCAAATTATGAAAGTGAAGTTAACAAAGAGCCTAGTATTAATGTAATTTGATTTTAAAATACTGTATGTAAAACTTTTAGAGGAGTCTAAAACATACAGATAGAATGTGCAACTTACAATGTATAATGGGAGTAATTTTTGAGTGGAAAACAGTAGTAAATGAAAAAGAAGGCAAAATAAAAGAAAAAAGAATGTAGAGGGAGATTACAGAGAAAGCAAAATTGTAAAATAAAAGTGAATAAATATTAACCCAAGGAAATGGACTAAATATCTTGGTTAAAGGATAAAGACAGTAAGACTAAGTTCTCAAAAATTTAGACACATGTCATTTTCCAAATGCATATAAAAAAACATAAGGATACAGAGAGGGTGAAAATAAATTGATAGAGCAATTACTTATCAAAAGAAAGATGGTAAAGCTATTTTAGCAATAATAAAATAGTATAAAAGCAGAAAATATTATCAGAAGTAAAGAAGCTTAGTAAATAAGAATAAATTTTTTATTTTATAAGAAGAAATAATAATTTAGAACATGTATCTGCCTTCTAACACAGTTCTAAGTATTGAATGAATCAAATGAATAATTGGAAATTACTTTAAACTAAGTGATAAGAAAATCTGCTTATGAAGATTTGTGGGATATTGTGAAATCGGTACATTAAGGTATGACTACAGCCATAAGTATTTTAGGAAAGACTGAAAATTAATGAACAAGAATCTCACTTGGGTTAGAGAAAGGAAAACCAAAGAATGCAGAAGAAAAGAAATAAAAAAGATAAGATTGAAAATGACAAAATGGAAAGCAAGCATATGCATACAATAGAAAACAAGAGTTCCCTGAGAAAACAAGATAATGTGACAATATTCTGGTAATATTAATCAAAGAGTTAAAGAGAAAGAACAAATAATAACAGGAAATAAAAGTGACTACAGATATCATGTCAAAGAGTTAAAAAAAGATAAGTAGGCAAAAAAATAGATACAATAGCTACAAATGAACTTAAGAGAAATACATGACAAAATTAAAGCAAATTACAGGAAACAAATGAAAACTTAAATTTAAAAGCAGCCAAATTATAAATATGAAGATACAGAGGCTATTTAATTCTTATTTAGTTTATACTTTAGTATGATTCTATAAAATGCCAACAGTTTTATTAATATTAAGCTGATTATAAAGTTTATATAAAAATAAAAATACTATTAAAACTCAAAAAAGACTAGTTATGATGTCTCAGCTGTGAATAGACAGATTGAAGGAATAAACTGGGAAATCCCAAGCTCCAATGAATTTGGGTATTAGAAAGAGATAAAGGTGCCATCTCAGATTGATGGGGAAAAGATGGCTACTCAACAAATTGTGTTTGTGGTCATCCAGTTAAAATGAAGTTAGATTCATGCCTCACATCATATACGAGGATCAATTTTAAATAGATTAAGAATTTATCATTAAAATAGGAAAAGATGGAAGAATTGTTTTATAAAGTAGGAGTGAAGAAGATCATTTTAAGTAAGATGCAAAATTCAGAATCAAAGGAAATATGAATGAATGCCACTACATGAGAACAAAACTTCTTCATGGCAAGAAAAATTATAAAACACACACAGAAATATTAAACTTAGAAAGTTCATTTTGATGATATGTAGAGTTCCTCGATATTACTATAAACAAGTCCTATAATCCAACAGAATGTATTTGCAAAGATCAGATCTAATAAAAAAAAGTACCAGCATTTTGTAAAACATAGTAAAATATCCATAACCAGGAGAGACTGTAAACTAGTTAGGGCTACTCTGGAAAACAGTATGGAGGTTCCCTTAAAAATTCAATCTATCGTGTGACCTAGAAATCTCATTTCTGGGTGTGCCTATCCACAGAAAATGAGCCCAATATGTTGAAGAGATATCTTCACCTCCATGTTTATTGCAGTTTTAATCACAATAGCCAAAATATGGAAAAATCTTAAGTGCCCATCAATGAATAAATGGATAAATAAAATGTGGTATATAGACACAATGGAATAAATTCAGACATAAAAAAAGGAAATTCTGTAATTTGCAACAAAGTGGATGAACCGGGAAAACATCATGTTAAATGAAATAAACCAGGCACAGAATGACAGATATCTCATGATCACACTCACATGTGGAATCTACAAAAAGTAGAACTCATAGAAGTAAAGTAGAACAGGGATTACCAAGAGGTGGAGTAGGGGTGGAGATAGGCAGATTGGAGAGATGTTTGTCAAAGGGTACAAATTTTCAGTTAAATAGGAAGGACAAGTTCAAGAGATCTATTGTACAATGTGACGATTATAATTAATATCAGTTTATTTTATACATTGAAAATAGCTAAGAGTAAATTTCAAGTACTCTTATCACAAAAACATAAGTATGTGAAGCATTGCATATGTTAGATAAGTTGATTTAGTCATTTACAAAGTATTCATATTTTCAAAACATCATGTCTGTACCATAAATATATATATATAATTTTATTTATCAATTTTCATAATTTTTAAATAATAATAATAAAAAGTGGTTATAATAGAGTATAGTAAGTTCTCATCAGAGGCTTGCAAGTAAGATTTGGCCAAAACATGGGTACACAGAATGGTGATTTCTGACAGGGACAGCCAAGGAAGATTCCATGATGGTACTGAATCTCAGAATAAGGATCTCAGTAGTATTCCAGACTTAGGGAACACTACGAGCAAAGATACAATGGTTGGGAACATTTCAGAAAAAATTATGAGTAGTTGGGCATGATGCCATTTACATTGGTTGGGAGGCTGATAGGTAAGGATGCTGGAAAGGTAGTTTATAGACAGATGCTGGAGTACCTTGAGTGACATGTGAAAAATACTCAGGGTCAAAGGGAGATATTGATCCTGAAAAAAAATGTGTACAATACAGTTATAACCGCCTATTGAGCTTAGTACAATTGTGGGTATAACAATGGGCAAAAACCTCATGAATAGGATTGTTATTATTAATATTATTATTGGAATAAAAGTAACATGTGAATGTTTAAGGTGAACAGACACGGTTGATGCCCATATTCACACACATGTAGACGCTCAGGGCTCATGTCTCTGTGTTTAAAACTTTTCCTAGTGCTATAAGAATTTATGCAGTTCATGTACAGGCAGATTAGAAGTGAGATTTGATGCCCACAGGGGCGGATTTCAACAGGTAAGAGACAGGAAACTGTGGATAAATACTCCACTCCTCACTCATTAAGGGGAACTTCTGATACACATTTTAAATGATTTTTGAGACCATCCCCAGGGGAATTAGCCCCAGTTGCATATGGTATTAATCCAACCATTAATGTAGGATTTATTGATTTTTCCCTTCTCTATTTCCCCACTCCATCATCTGTACTTCCTGAGAACATGTCCAAATAAACTATCTTCACCTCACCCCCTTATGCACACACACACACACACACACACACACACACACACACACACACACTGGAGACAGGAAAGAGAAGCAAGATCAGGGACTGCAGGTGAAGCCCAGAGCTCAGCAGACGTGCTCTCAGTGTTTGCTTTCCCGAGTGCACAGGGTATTTGTAGTGGCTGCAGGTACCTTTATGGAATTGTGAAGGAAAGGGAACTCCCTCACTGCTCCAGGGCTAGCTAGGATCAGCCTGCACAACAGCATATAAGTTCATAAAGTGCATTAACTATGAGTGGTGTGTCTTTAGAAGTGTTGTTTTGAGTAGTACACAACCAAACATGTACAACATGTATATGCTAACCCTTAAAAACCTCTTTGAAGTCCATAAGAAAAATGCGAACAACCTAACAGAAAATGGGCAGAAGGTGTGAGCAGACACCCACAGAAGCGGGAAATGCCCAACAGACATATGAAAAGGTGCTTCATCTTATTAGTGATTAGGGAAATGCAAAACCATAGCAAGGTGCTATTTCACATCTCTCAGTATGGCAAAACTAAAGCTTGACAAGTGTTTGTGAGGTTGTGGCACAACAGGAGTACTACTGATAGGAGTGTAAACTGGTACATCCACTTTGGAAAACAATTTTCCATTGCAAGGTAAAGTTAATAATGCCCATGCCTTAAGATTCAGCAAGTCAATATTTTAGGTATAAACACTTGCATCTGAGCACCAGGACATATATTCAAGAGTATAATATCAAATAACTAAAAATTGGAGGATAATGTCAACAGTAGGAAAATGAGGACTCTGAAAATGATGCTGAATGGTGCAAGCCTTGTGTATCAGGACAAGGTTTTAGAAAACTCCAAAGTGGCCCTTCCCCACAGGGCAATGAGTCCACGAGACCAAAGTTGGAGAATATGCTTCACCTTCGTATCATATACAGGGAAAGTGGCATTTCACAAAATCCACAGGTCTTCTTCCATGGCCTGTGCTGGTATTTGCCCATGTCAAAAACAAGGTGAGCCATGGTAACTAATAAACCTGGGGAATGATCAAGGAGTGGCTGTTGGGCAAGGTCCAGGAAGGCAGGCATGGGGTGCACACACGTGTGCATGTGAGATGGAGCGAGAACAAAGAGGATCAGGCTGTGGGGACCAGCGCCAGCTAGCAGTTCTCACACCTCTCCATGCTCTCTATACACACTTGAAGGAATGTGTCCGGTTCCTAGGAAGGGATATTTGCCCAGAAAGTAGGAAAGAGAATTTTAAATGAGTTGTTAGCTTGATTTGTTAGTTTTAGATATTGGGTTATAAGGTATGGAAGCTTCTATTCGTAACCTGCTATAGGCCCTGAAAGGAGCAACAAGCCTGACTATAGAATCCAAAAGGAGAAGCTTCAATGGAGAATTATAAGAAAGTTTATTTTAATTGTTCTGTATGATACAAACAACATATTGATCACACTAGTGGAGTAAATATATAAATAATAGAAAATGATAGTAGAAAGAATAAATCACTCATGAGAAATCCAAATGTTTTCAGTATTCTGGTTACCTCTCTTGTCTTTTATTTAAAAACCTTGAGAAACTTAGACATAGATGAATAATTATACATGTAAGTAATTGCTATGCATTATATATAGAGATTTTATTTTATATTAGACTTTGTGTTGAAATTTCTTCATATTCAATTTCAAAGGATAAAAACATGATCTATTAGCTTAAGTCAAAGAATATGGAATGGAGTTTAGAAAAGAAACCAGTCTTTATTTTGCCAGTTTTTCAATTTTAAAAATAATATGATCTTTACAAATTCTATTTGACCTAGAAAATTTGACCATTTTTTTATTCAACACCCCCATTACCTTTTATGGGAAAAATAAATGTCCCACTATGGATTTTTGTTACCAGAGCCTTTTTTAAGGGTGTAGAAGGTAAATGTATGTCAATATGAATTTGTTTAATCATTTCCAATGTCATCCTATATCTTGGGTTAAGTTATAAAAAAATACTGCAAAATGGTTCCCCAAATCCTACAAATATGAAAACTATCAATTGATCTAAAAAGTATGAGATTTAAGAAGAAATGAATGGCAAAAATGTGGCAAATATGTCAGAGCTATTGCTAAAGTAAACCCAAGAGAAAACAAGAGGGAAATAATACATGTTTCAGCATTGAAAGAATTTATAAAAAATCATCTATTGACAATCCAGTGCCTGGAATTTCCTTATGTCCTATCTCTTTACCTAGAATAGAAACTTTGTTTCTGCAGAGACCGACCTGTAGAATAGTCCTGACACGTGGGAGAGACTCAGTGGTAGATGTGTGTTGAATGAACAAATGAATCAATTAATCAATGATCCAATGAAAGAATGAACAAATAGATTTTATTTCTTAACCCATTTACTTGCTGGTCCTTATTTAACATCCTTTTACTTATTTTAGGTGATGAGAGAATGAACTCATGATATCTAGAGCTGCCAGATTTCCTCCCTTCGTTCTTGCTTTAGAGCTTCTTTTCCTGTTTTTCCATTTAGGGGACTTTGGTATACACAGTTTCAAAGAATTTTAAAAAGTTAAATATCAATTCATATTGCATAGTCATGGCCACCACTACATTTCTCATTTTTTTTAATTTATTTTATTTTATTTTTTTTTGCGGTACCGGGGATTGAACGCAGGGGAGTTCTACCTCCGCGCTATGCCCCCGGCCCTATTTTTCATACTTTATTTTGAAACCAGGTCTCACGAAGTTGCAGAGGGCCTCACTAAGGAGAGAGAGAGAGAGAGAGAGAGAGAGGGAGAGAGAGAGCGAGAGAGCTGAGACTGGCCGCGAACCTGGATCCCCCGGTCTCCGCCTCCCAAAGTACTGGGATTACAAGCGTGCGCCACCACGCCCGGCTCATTTCTCATTTTTAAATAAAACTTATGTCAATTAACATACCAGATTTCAGCAACAGAATCTTAATCTTTCCTAGGATTGTCTTGCTTGATCTCTTGTTCCCAATTATTTTACTTAGTATGCCGAGTCTGTATCAGGTTGCATTGTGGAAAGACAAATCACAATTCTTAAATGCTTTTAATAGAGCAACATACTAGTGTATCTGAAAGTGGACCACGTAACATCTAGCTCACTTTACTTTTTAATTGCTCTTATTCTGAGTTGAGTGTTCTTCTGAAGTGTATGCTGTTTGCCCAGAACTGTAGGTGAAGAGGGAAAATAGCAAGAGGCTCTTTGAGAAAGAACAGAGGAGATGATTAACTAAAAGGGAAATTAAAACTAAGAATAGCACAGGAAAAGGAAAACAATTATGAAGTTATTAGCATTGCTTTACTATGAGTCAACATTAAAAAAAAAAACACTGAACACTTCAGACTTCTGTAAATAAATGCATAGCAGTATCCCATTCTGGCAGAACTGAAATACAGGGTAAGTAATTAACCTTCAGGTTGTCAGAACTAATACCCAGGCATCATCACTGTGTCTCCAGTGGTATAAACCCCAAAGGAAAACATAATTCTTGTTGCTGTCACTCTCATTTGTGGCCCCAAATCACATAGAGGAAGAAAGTTTTTTTTTTCTGCTTCTTTTTCAATGCAGAATACTGCCTATGAAATTTATTTTTGCAGAATAATAAGCCAGCTGAAATGTCTTCTGCATGACAACATTTCAGAGTCCAGATTTAGGTATCATATTACTGCACATTGAAATTCAATTCATACATTTTACTGATCAGTAGAGACATTTTCTAAATTCTTGCATTTGGTTGACATATATTCAAAATGTATTCAAAATAATTGTTATGAGATCCTTAGGTATACCTAAGGAGTTACAAATTTTCAAGCATCATCTCTTGCCATATGTATATGATTAAAAAAAAGTCATGAGTCCTCAAATTATCTTTATAGGACTGTTCTCAACCCTTCATATAAAGGAGGTTGAATAAAAGAGATCTCACCACTTACTGGAAATGTAGATAGCATATGGGCAAGAAATTATATGACATTTCTGTTGTTTTCTTAATATATACACAATCTATGCGGTGAATGTTTTCCTTTACAAACTTCATGAATTTTCTCATTTTGTCCATTTTAACTAACTTTCAATCCAGTTGTGATCCGTCTGTATATATGCATAGAAATATGCTGCTATTAGTTTCATTAAGATTACTGGGCTTTGTTTAACCCATTAATGTATTCATAGTGATTAAGCTAAAATAAATCAGCACGTAAAAGCTTTATTTCTTAGGGCCAATGTGTCTACCTCTCAGAATCAATAATATATTATTAGTATGTCTAACAGGCTTTCTGCCTAAATACCGGTTCTGTTACTTCTTTTCAAGAAAGCGTATGAAAGGTTTGTTGTTCATTTTTCACTAAAATATTTAAGGCTACCATTGGTTCTTTTATCAAGTTACATTCCCATTTTAAGACACTTCAGACATGAGCCCACTAAAAGACATAGAACCACAATAGAAAGTGAAGGTTTAGTAATAAATACAATGTGAAAAAAATTAAGATTTCAGATAAGAAGCCACATTTTAAAATTTTTATGTCTTCTTTGGAAGATAACAAGAGCCACATATTCGATTCGAAAAAATGATTTGAGGGTAAGAAAAGGCTTGTTTTATCTTGCCTGAGTAATAGATTTTTTTTCTTTTGCTGAATTCTCTGCGTGAATAACAAGAGTGGCAGCCATTTTCTCCCAGCTCAACATCAAAACGCCTTTCATCTGCTGTCTAAATGCAAACAAAGCAAACCTTCCACCAGGCCTTTCTTTCCAGATAAATTAAAACTCTCATGTCCTGGGGCCTAAATCAAGCCTACAGGCCTTCCCTAGATAAATCCGCTCTCAACCTGAAATCTTCTTGCCACACGTGCTCCTTGTAAGATAATTTTGCAGTAGCTAATCAATAATGCAACAGTAAATTGCATTTAAATAAACATTAGCAGCCCCTCTTAATGAATAAAACCTCATCTGCAATTTGTCAAAGTCAGAAATACTGGACTCTTTTGATATTCATTAGAATATTGGAAATTGGAGCTTTGACAGGTTTTATGTACATTGCAATTACCATTGTGTGTGTGTGTGTGTGTGTACTAAAAAAAGGGGCTTACTTTTATACATTCCGGCTGAATATAGTGGAACATACAGCCGGTTTCTAGACTGGAATTCATATGTCTGCTACCACCCTGGTTAAAAATATATGGAGATAATCCTGCTTTCCATTGCAAATGATGAGGCAACCAAGTTGTATGTACCTCATTTGAATTTTTCTGACTTTAGATGAAAAAATAAGTAGAAATCTTTATTCTAAAATGATGAAGAAGAAAACTACTTGATTTGATATTTCACATATCATTATTTTTGTATTTCACTGAAGAAAATCATTATTGTTAAGGAATTCTGAAATAATTATAGAAATTAAGCAAAATGATTGACTTTCAGGCCTAATATTTTAAACTTATGAAAATTCTTTCCAAAATATATACATTTTAATATATATTATGAATGTTATATCAGGCTGAATAAGTATAATCCTGACATACACTTCTCTTATTCTATGGGATGCTCACTTTGGACAAGTGAACTGTTATTATTCAAAAAATATTTTAAACAGGACTAAACAAAGTATTAAGACATATGTTTGGACTATACTGTATGAAAAAGAACCTAAGATTATATTCATTTCTTGTCATATTTTGAGATATTCTGTAATTTAAACAAAATCCAATTTGTTATCATTTTCTGGATACTAACTATATATGTTTTAGAGGCCTAGATTAGAACACCCACTTTTAATCCAAATGAGCGCTATCATAAGACCATAAAAATAAATAATGCTTTCTACTTCATAGGAATTCCAAAGCAATTAGTGTGGAACAAAATGGAATACTATTATGATGTAAAGATTTTCTCGAAGAAGCTCTTCTTTTGAAATATCATTAGAAATAATGTCATCTTTAATTTTTATATTCTCTATATAATGTCATCAGGGAAAAAAAATTATCAGTATTTTACAGACGGAAAATGTGAGCATCAAAGGCCAGCCCATCAGTCAGGCCTGCGCTCACACATCAGTCTGCGACATACAAACTCAGTTCCCACACCGTTCCCTCAGTTCAAACATGTAACCATAATAGGCTGACAAAGGAAAATTAAACCTGAGAATGCAAAGACACAGAGGCATGGTCATTTTGACCCCTTAGAAACAGCCCTTGAAACACTCACACTTCCATACAGCTAATCATGGGTAAGGACATCTCTAAATGACATGTTCAAACAGATTTAATTTAAACATGAGAAAACGATTAGCGGTATAATTTGTTAATCTTTCTATCTGCCTCGACTCATAGTGACAGGTATTTTAATGTATATCACAGAGCCCCCAGTGGTGTTAGCGATACCAGGCATCAAGAGGCATGCCTATTACAAACACTTGGCATCAGGGGGCATCTGCTAATGTTTATCTTACTCGAAACTTAAAAGTTGATGGCGATAGACAACCAAGAGAACCTCCCAATGGGAAGTGGCCATGAGCCAATTACAAGTTTAGACCTCATTCCAATCAGTAGTTGCCATCTCATGGAGAAGAAAAAGAAATGGAACAATACCACATCACAAAAATTGGAAGCTCCATTTAAGATTCCATCAAAATAATTTAGAAAAACACTGTCACCTTAATACTGGACAAAATAGTGATTAGGAATACCCTGGCCTTTGATTATTGAGAATGAAAGTGACTTAAAGGATGTATGTTTCTGTTAAAAAATATAAAAACTTAATATTGTTTAAAAACTGCAAATTTTTAATGTAAGAGCTAAAACTCTTAGAAGGAAACACAGAAGTTTTCATGATGTTGAGCTAGGCATTGATTTCTTAGATATGAAAACAAAAGTACAAGCAATAAAAGAAAAAATAGATAAATTCTAATTCATCAAATTAAAAATGACACTATAAAGAAAATGAAAAGATAACTCAAAGAGTGGAAGAAAATATTTACAAACCATATCTGATAAAGGACTCACAAAGGGCTGTGGATATAACTCAGTGGTAGAACATTTGCCTAGACTGCACAAGGCCCTGGGTTCCATGCCCATCACAATAAAAAATAAAGGGGGAGGGGCTCATAACCAGAATATATAAAAACCTCTCATAACTCAACAATAAAAACACAAATAACTCAATTAAAACCTGGATAAATTATTTGAATAGACATTTCTACAAAGAAGATACACCAGTGACTAAAAAAATGAAAGGCTCTTCAACATCATTCGTCATCAAGAAAATGCACAACAAAATCACAATGGAAATCCCCTTCATCCTCAATATGTTGGCTAAAATAAAAAAACATGAACAATAACAAGTGTTGGTAAGGATGTAGAGAAATTGATACCTTCATACACTTCAGGAATAAATATAAAATGGTGCATCTGCTATGCATTTTTTTGACAATTCCTCAAAATGTTAAACACAGAGTTACCATACAATCCAGAATTCTATTCCTACACGTACACCTAAAAGAAGTTAAATTTGTCCATGTAAAACTTTGTACACAAATGATCATAACAGCATTATTCAGGATAGCCAAAAATGGAAACAAACCAATGCATATCACCTGATAAATGTATAAACAAAACATTTTACATCTGTATTATCAATATTAGTAGACAGTAAAAAGAAATGCAGTATTGATACATGCTAAAACATGGATGAACCTTGAACACATTATAGTCAAGTGAATAAAGCCAGTCACACACAGAGAAAAAACACATATTGCATGATTCCATTTATATGAACCATCTAGAATAAGTAAGTTATGCAAATAGAAAGTAGTAGTGAGTACTAATGAGTATAGGGTTTCTTTGGGGAGTGATGAACATATTCTAAAATTAGATCTCTGTAATGATTGAACAACTTGTAAATATCTGAAAACCCACTGTCTTGCAGTATTTTTAAAGGGTAGATTTATGGTATGTAAATGATTACTCAGTAAAGAAGTTATTGAACACACACAGACAGAGGCTTAGTTGAAGTTAGACAGAAATTTGTTGTCCACTGAGCTCTTCCATTCGCCATCTGGGTTACTTTGGGGATGGCTTTTAGTAGCAATGAATCTAGAGCCTCTAGGGCCTAGACAATCACTAGTGTGCAATAAACAGGAACATCATAGTCAAGAGCAAGGATTCAGTGGCCAAACTAAATAAAACCCCGTCTACACACTTAGAAGCTGTCTGTTCTTGACCAAGTTATTAATATCTCTGTGTGAAAGTTTTCTCATGTGAGTTGCCCTGAGTTCTGAGTTGATATAATTGAATTTCTGGGAGCACTTGAGATATTTAAGACATAGTTTCTGAATGCCAAAGGGGCAATACGTTCTCAAAATTCTGCATCCATTTCCCTAGAATTATGAATTCCAAATAATAACTTAGATTACAAGTGTCAGTTCTCAGCATGGAAGACTTTTACATAAAGAAACTAGAAAGCCATGTTAACTGCACCTATACGTAAGTGAACAAGCGATGTTTATGTTAAGATACAAGTAGTTGGCAAAGTCTGACCCAACTGTGGATGCATGTCCATATGGAAAATAGCAAGGTCCATGGCGCATGGCTAGAGAAAAGTTGATTCAGGCACTAAAAGTCAATTAGAATTGAAATAATTATTTTGTAATTATGTTTAAAATACTAGAATCCCCTCAAAATAGTAATTTAGTTTTTGAAGGTTAACTAAGTTAATGCTTAGCACATTGTAAGTGCTTGACAAAAATGTCTTCTAAATGTTAAATAGTTATGTGCAAGTAATTTTTCAAAATCATATTGTTTTCTTTTTCAATATCAAATGAAGCCTGTCTCTGTACTTGGGCAAGACTATTTTGATAATGTCCTTATAGACAATAAAATATTCTCATATTATATATATGATTATTATATACATATATGTATATACTATTTTTATGTAGTCATTCCCCCTAGTGAGGAAAAAAAAGTACAACAAGGAAAAAAAAGGTTGATGAGGGTCACATGGTTTATAAGTGATAGGGTTAGGACTCAGACTGGCATTTCTTATATTCTAAACCAAATGCCAAATGTCTCTCTGTTGCACCACACTTTTGCAGTATGAGAAATGACTTATGGCAAAGTATAACAGTATCATGAACCACCCACCACACTAATCGTCCTTACTGTCTGCTGAGACAAAACAAAGACAAAATGCTAAATAAGTCATCAAACGAAATAAGAAACAGATGTTCTCCAAAGAGTAATATGTCTCTTAAGAATGAGCATTGTAATGGCAATACACATGCCGTAGTTGATGTGAGGTATAGTTTTTAAAGGCAAAATGGGGAAGGTTATATAAACTACCTTGAAACAATAATCCTCTGTCTATAAGGATCAATATCGATTCCACCCTTTTGACATCAATCCAAGGTTGAACTGACAGTTATTAGACAGATATCCTTGCAGACAAATTTTGTTGTGTAAGGGCATGGTGGTTTTGTGCAAAGGATGGTTCTGGCAAAGTCTTCTGTGATAGTTTTTGTCAAGTACACATGCAAGCCTAAGATCTCCCTTTTATAACCTCCCAGATCTATTTATTATTATTTGGGGGAAGGACAAAAGTGACTCTATTTTGATTCTGACATCTTTCACAAAGTTCAGTAGCTCCATTCAATTATATTTTATTAGCCACACCCGTATCTACATATATTTGGGAAAACTGACATGTGCAAATTAATTGAGCAAATAGGCTAGTATGGTTGTAGCCCATTCAAAACTCTCTTCAGAATTCTCTGCTGATTTTACCATCCATCTTTCATGTCATGGAACATGTTTGAGTTTTGGTCCACTTTATTTGAGGGACAGTAAGAAGTTACCCTTAAAATAGCCCAAGCAGAAGGTAGCTTAGGATACTGCTTTTAACTACCAATTATCAATTCTTAATGCAACAAGACCAGCTAGGTTAGCTGGGTGAAGACTGTAATGAGACCAAAACACAGCATTTACCCTGGAATTTGAGTTAAATAAATATCTTTACTTGTGGCCTCAAAATGATTCCCAGCCTTGAGAATAACTAATAATTGACTGTGAGAGGTTTGATAGAGAAAGAAAGAAACATACCAATGAAGCGTTCACTCTGGTAGCCATGGCAGACGAATCACATTCCTTTTAAGTTATGAGTTTGGCACGAGTACCCTGTTTATTACAGGTGAGGAAACAGTGTTGATGGAATTCTGAAGTTTTCCCTCAATGACATATGTCCTAAAATGCAGAACCAGGATTCTAACTAATCCAGCTGTGCCTGACTCTAAATCGATGGTCATTCTATGATACCAGGCTGCCCTGCAGCAATCACACCCCTAAAGGAATGAGTGGAGTAATGTTCTAAGCCCACCTTTAGTTCTCCAATATGGAAGACAACTTGAGGTCACAGTTGGGTGACTTTGATAAAGGTATGAAACCAATTCTTCCCAGAGCAAAGAATTTCCTGAGTATTGTCAAAGATAGATTATCGAATCCAGTTGAGGATTAAAGACATGAGCTCCTGTACCACGTTCAGTCAGTGAACATCCTGGATAGACTCACTTCACTTTGGGGTGTTGCTGTTTTCCCAGCTATGAAATGAGAACTACCATAGGAAAATGTGGACCTTCAAATCTTCACCAGGTAATATGGAGAACCTTTTCATGGGAAATTCCATAAATATCTGTAAGAATCATAAGAAGTAATATAAGCTACCAAAAAGCAGATTAAAATGGCCTATACCTGTGTAAGGATAACACTTCAAAATCTGCCTTAAAGGTAAGGACTTTTCTGTTCCAAGAAGTTATTAATTTCCCATTTCAAGTAAGCTGCTTTGTTCTAATCAGAATTAGAACAATGACATATTTCATACAATTACATTACCAAGAACAAATTAAAAATTTTAACCAACAAGAATATATACTTATCACTCTTTGACCAACAAGGCAATTTTTTTCTGAAAATGTTCATGTCACATCGAGAGATTTAAATTTTGAAGTTTAAAATCTGTAATAGAAACAACTGAAAGATAAGGCATAAAAATAATGGTTAACTATTTTCAATTCCTGATTAACTCAGTACTTTGAATACTGGTTTCTATAGAATCAAATCAATAATAAATAATCTCAGATATAACAAAAGGACTACTAACTGTATGGTCCCAGAAGAGCAGTCTATGTGTATCTATTCTGAGTCTATCTTTCTTCCAATTTCTTTTATGGTGAAAAGAAATTGTTGTTTTATTGTTGTTATTGTTGTTTTGTTTTGTTTTGTGTTTTTAAAAGTTTTTCCATGGACATATTTGCCAATTGATTTTGTCTAGAAATTACTAGATATAATAATTTTAGTTATTCTTATGGCAAGCTGCTAACAAATTAACATAGCTATTGAGCAACAAAACAAATGAATTATCCATGGAAATGTTCCATTCCCAAATAAAACATTTTCAAACATAATATCTGTGTGCCTTCTGTAAAATAGTATTAAGTAAAATAATGAAAATTTATTGAGATTCAGATAATTTTTCAAAATATAGAGTTTCCAAGGACACTAGGCACTCATATAATTATTGGTTTAACTTTCCAAACATCTTGGTGAATCCATCTAAATTCCACTTAAAGTAGATGATATGCTTTCTTGTCTAAGTTTCCTTGTTTCAAATGTTATTCTTTTTGGGGGGAAGCAGGTATTTGGTGACCAGAGTTCTTGGAAGAAAGTAAAAGAGTCTCTTTGGAGATTCTTATTGGATCCTTCAGGGAACAGCTGGAGAGAATCTGCCATGAAATGGAGCAAGGCAGCTGGCAGGCTCTCTCTTCCCCTTTGTTGGTTTTTTTTTTTTTTTTCCATGCAGGGTGACATTCCCCACCCCCACATCACCCTTTTCTTGAAATCCTTTCTAATCCTCTTTTATAACACCCGCCCTTTTGGTGGGAGAGAACTTCTCTACCCCACCACATACCAACAGGAGCCAGAACCACTGCTGCTACCTCATGAAAAATTCTTGGGTTTATGCACCCAAATTGCCAGGGCCTACCCTGATGATTTTGATAGCCTTTCTCAAGATTCTTCACATTGCTCCCCACTGTCCCTTCTTCCATTTCACCTGCCCTTAACACTTTCAGGTAGATAAATATGGAATTTAGAAAGTAACAAGTATAAAAGTATGTTTTTAAAATAAGAAACCAAATAATTTTCTTGAAAAATATTCTAAATTAATGCAACAATCAGTTTGAGGAGAAGATTGGGGCAGATTATGGAGTCGATTGAGATTTTTACCATTTCCTAATAAAAACTATTTGAATATAAAATTTTTGAGTGATTCTCATTTCAGATGAGTTAGGATCACACTTCATCATTGGTTTTGCTAGTAAAACACTTACTAGCCAAATATTTGTTTATGAAATTAGCACCTATGAAGTCTATCTTTTTAATACTCTGCATTCTCTTTTAGGGTTAGGACTGCTTATTTATTTATGCAGGGTCTCTTGGTGCAGATGGGACTTCTCTTTTCAAGGGTTGCCTTGCATAGTAATGATAAAAAAGCAAAACCAAAAACAGCCAGCACATGGATTGATGGCCTTTCTTTCTTTCTTTTTTTTTTCTTTCTTTCTTTCTTTCTTTCTTTCTTTCTTTCTTTCTTTCTTTCTTTTCTTTCTTTTTCTTTCTTAAGAACACTAGACAAAGCTTTGCATACTTCCATATTTTCTTTAAAACAAGTACTGGGGGTATATGAAAAATTATAATGAAAAGAATATTTGATAAGAATAGCTTGACCTTTTATCAAACTATTTCACCTCACTGGACCCGTTTCCTCATATGAAAAATAAGGAAGTTGGATGAAACGATTTCTCATGTCCATTTCTGATTTGGAGGTAGGTCCCATCTTAAGCATTAGTTTTGGTTCCTCCTGTTATTTGGTCTCTACTTAATATGAATAAGGAATTTCCTTTCTATATGTAATTAAAATAGCATTTGAAATGATCTTTCAGAACACTTGGTTGATAATATATTAAAATCTTACAGATTTGTAATGTGGGAGAGTTCAAATAAGTCTACAGCCTCAAGAAAGCTTCTATATATTTCCAAGGGAAAATTCTGGTGGGGATTTCTTGGTTTCTCCTAGTTATTAAGGAGATAGATCTGCGCTCTGGCAGTGGAGTCTCACACCTATGTGAGATATAGAGTTGCAGATCTGCATTACAATGTCTTACACAAGACCTTTCACATCCTATTAGGATGGATGTCTTTGGAATTAGCCTCTTAGAACAAAGACATGTTTCCTAATTTATTCATTGCTTTTTCAAAAAAAGAAAGGAAGGAAAGGTAAACCTTTAGATGGTAGAAAGGGTTAGAAATTATTTCAAATCAGATACTTCTTTTTGTCTTTAATAATGGTTTCTGCTTGAACCTAAGCTTTATTGTATCTAGGATGTCTTGAAGTTACCACGATGCAAAATTTACTCTAAGCCAATTAGAACTCCCAATCCTGATTAACGGAAAGAGGTCAGATACTAACAACACTAACGACCGTCTTTAGCTTATTCCATAAACACCCTAAATTCACAAATAAATGTGTTCACTTCTGCAGAATGATGAATCTACTTATTTTATTAAGTAAATTTATTAAAATTCCTATAGGAAAAAGACTACAAAAAGAGATGTTTACTAAAATAATGAAAATGCAAAGTGCCTGAGAAATGTTTCTTTGTTCTCTTAAGATTTAATGTGTTTGTTCTCATTATAAAGGAATAAATGAGAAATACTCTTTTACAAGGTTTAAAGTTCTTAAACTATCTGTACATCCAAATAGTATGATAGACTTGCATAATTTTGCATGGGTTGTCAGAAACAGAATATTTCATAGAGAAAGCAACCTAAATGTAAATTATTAATATGGTTAAAAATGCATCATGCTTTAGAACTTTCACAAAAATACAAATGAGATGATAAAATCATAGCTCAGGACTGTGTTTGCCTGCAGCCTTTAGGTCTACATAGAAGGGTTTTGCTAAATTAACTTAAAGGTTTCCCCAGTTGCTTCCTTTTTAAATTCTGTCTCCCTTCTGCATCTGTTTTCTAGCGTATAAGCCAGTTCTGAATGGGCATTCTAAATCCTATTGATACCAGCACTTACCAAGGACCAGGTAATATATCAATGAAGAAAAAAAAAAGAGAAAGGAAATGCTTAAAATCTAAAAACTGTGCTTCTTAAAATAAGGGAGAGACCTTTTGCATGAATCAGCTAAAAAGAATGCGTAGAGCATGATGGATGATGTGCTTTGGACAGTAAACACCAGCAAGGGGAAGAAATCCATTTCCATCTCTGCTGTTCCTGTGACGTCACACAGAAGTCAGCGCAGCCTCCTCAGCTCTCCTGTAGGCTCAGCATTCATGACGTCAGCAGAGGGCCTCAAGTAATTTATAGCATTGTGTTTACTCTGGAGCCGTTTCATATGTATTAATACATGCAGCAGCAGCTGTCTCTTTTACAAGATAAGTGTGCTCACATGAGCTCTCTCACCCAAACTGAGAACATAAGCACACTCTAATAGCAAAAGAGGCAGCTGCTGGTGCATGAATTAATACATTATAAGTTACTCTCTCATTTGTTATTCGTGTTTAAATCCTATTCTATTTTAAAAATAAAAATACTTAAGATTTTAAAAGAAGTGAAACTTCTACAGAGAGCTCATAAATTGGCAGATACCAGGGAGTAAATTATGTCAGTTTTATTATATTTTTAGGGAATAATTCATTTGCATATCAAAATAAAAATTTAAGTATTTATTATTTTCAGAACTGAGGCATCTGGTGTCTCTGAAATGCTCAAAGCAATGAAAGAGAAGAAAAGGGGTTTCCTATTTCAAGTTCTGTTACAAGGCTTGCTCAATTGTTTATGTAAAATACCAGAAATAAAAATTAGCATTAGTATTTTATGTATTCCAATCACCTTCTAGAAATATGAAAACTATTTTGCAAATAAATATTAAAATAGATTTTTAATCTACCTATGAGCAGCAAATAGTTAAATATAATATCCATCCTTGGAACTAGTCTAAAAATCCAAGTAATTTAGAGATTCCTGACAGAGAATATCACAGACACCATAACCAAAAAGGTTGAAGAATTGTTTTTAGTTTTTAAACTTATATATAGCTCAGCTATATCTACATAGGTACACACACGCACGCACGCACGCACACACACACACACACACACACACACACACACAGGTATGTTAAGTAATTAACACTGTGAAAAGCTACAATTTCTAAATCACTGAGATACTTCAAGTGATACAAATTTTTGTTTGTTTGGGGTTGGCTTAGTTTAGTTTGTTGTCAGTTCATTTGTTGTTTTAATAAACAGTGTTTTAGAAAGCTGAAATAGAAATTCATTTTTAGACAAATGAAAAGTTGGTTCCATTTCCTTGATTCCTTTCAACTCCATTTTATAATTTCCTGTTCTTCTCAGCACTCAGGTTACATTTCCATTTTGTAAACATTGTACTGTGTAAATCTTATACTTCTAATTTTATGCATTATTTTATCATTGTAAAATATCTGCAAATTAGTTTTCTGTTTATCTAGGAAGCTTAAGTATTTAATATCTTTTTTAATGTTATGCTAGCTCTGTTAACAATATGGCTCATTATTTAATTCAGAAAGAATTTAAAAGGTGTGAAGTTTGTAACAGAAAGTGCTACAGTGATTTGCATTGACCTAATTAGTTCATTTACATGTTGACCTTTAAAACCAGGGGAGTTTTGTAAATCTAACTTGTGGTTATAACTATCCCACAAAAAAAAAAGAGACCTGGGGGAGAGAATATAAAACATAGGGTAAGGTCAATATAAAAATACTGATGATAAACCAAGGAAAAAACAAAATTAAAATCATATATTATCTTCTAAATAAATTATATAAAACCACCTTAAAGGTGATATATTTTCAAAAACATTTTCAGAATAGCCATTTAACTAGCTGGGAATTTCAAATTGCTTATTTTTAAGTAGTAATAAGAAACATGTATTTCAATATCTGAGTTCTAGTAGAATTTCATGTCTAGAAGACCACATCTAAGTTTCCTGATTTATAAGTAAATGCTCTAAATCCACTATATTCTGATAGATGCTGAAATGACATTACACAAAATTCACAATATTAAAGAATTTTTAAATATACACACCTTTGAAAAACACAAATTTTGCAGTGGCTAAACCCTGATACCAACAGAAAAGTTTAAATGAATTCCCATGTCTGAAGTACTGGGAATGGTTATATTAGGTAACTCTTCAAAATGCATGCCCTTCCACACACCCATCTCTACCAATCATTCACCCAAATACCATATTTATCCTCCCCAATTCATCCTTCCAATCCTGCCCTTTTGGCACACTCTTTTTCTGGGACCCTTGACCCAGGAATTGCCTTCAAACATGGACTTTTCATAAAATGCCTTTCTCCCAGCTTTCCCCATGGTCATACCCATGAATTCTCAGTCTTGCTCTGTTCACGGCCATCTCAAGTAAAGGCTGCTTTTCTCAACTTTCCATGTTGCACAAGAATCCAGAAATGAGAGGAAACTTGGGAAAGAAAAGTTAGCACTGTATCTATTGTCTCGTCTATTACTCTGCCTCCTCCATAAAAAATAAAGTAAAATAAAAATCTCATGGATGATTAAACTTCTGTGAATACATGACCCTCTTTTCTTCCTTGTCACTATCATATCTATCCCTGTTCATATTCCAGAGTTCACTGGAGATTTTAACTATTGTATCAGTGTTTCTTGACAGCTCTCTTATTAGGGCCATTTAAGAGTCTATAAGGACTATGCAGAAACCAAGACTGGATTCCTTGTCTTCAACCTCAGTGCTTTTTTGCCTTATCCCATTTCAGCCAGTCACCCCATGACCTTATCCTGGAAACTATTAACACTTGGAATCATTTTATGCCTGAAATCTTAAGTTCTGTTATATAACTACACAATCCACAGGATTGCAAGCTCTTCACAATCCTGGTGACTGTCTCCATTCCTATGGCTTCAACTAATTAGGCTTAATTTCTCCTCTCAGTTCTACTACTTTAGTCACATTTTAACCTAGAGGTCCCATGAGTACTCTAAATTTGGCACAATGCCAATAAAATTCCATTTGTTATAATTCTTCAAAGAATAAATCTTCTCCAGAGGTCACCTCTTGCTTTTGATGCTCAGTATTCTACTAATGGCATAACCATTCCATCAGTTACAAATCTTTATATTCATCTTTGATTTATCCCTTCTTCTTTTGAAACATCTCTTAAACCCATCTTGTTTTTGTAATGCTGCCGTCACTCCTGTGGTTCTTACTTATCACATTTAACTAGAGAGAAACTGTGGAATCAAACCCTGTGTTGGCTTGCAATCATTATAACGAGCTCTTGGGGTGTAGTTCAGTGGTATGGCATGTGCAAGGTCCTGGGTTCAATCCCCTACACCATGAAAAAATAATGCAATCACTATAATGAAATACCTGAGATAATTGACTTTATAAAGAGAAAAGATTTATTTTGGCTTCCAGTTTTGGAGCTTCCAGTCCAAGATCAGGAAGATTCATGATTTGAGCCTGAGGAGGGCATGCTGAAGGACAGTGGTGGTAAGCTCATGGTAGAGCAAAACCACTTTCCTCATGATCCAGGATGCAGAGAGAGTAAAGAGGCCAGGATCCCACTGTCTCCTACAAGAGAATGTTGCCAATTACCTAAGGACCTCTTATAAGACTCCACCACCTAAAGGGCCATAGCAGCTCCCAATAGCACCATCCTAGGGACTAAGTTTTTAACATAGGGCCCTTGGGAGGGCATCCAATATCTAAACCACAGCAATCTCCTCAAAGCATTACCTATCTAGGACCATGATTTCCACATTATTCAATAAATACTTCTACAGTGAATTAGTGCAGGCACACATGAATAAATCCTTCCTACAACAAACAAATGAAACCTCAAAGAGTAAATCTGAACAATATCATTGTTTAGAAATTGTTATTTCCACTTTCTAAGGGATGAAAATGGTCTTAGCCAAATATTCAAGCTCTTCCCTCATCAGACCCCAGTGCTTTTTCTAGCCTTTTCTTCTACTGCTCTTTTGCACACAACTCATTTCCACTCAAACTCTTCTCTAGGTCAGTGGTTCTCAAACTTAGTCCCCAGGCAGACGATATCAGCACCACTGTGGGAGTGTGTGAGAAATTAAATTTCTTTGGGCCTATTCCAGACCTGCTGAATCAGAATCACTGAGTAGGTTTTTACACATTCTCTGGGTAATTGGGATGCATGCTAATGTTGGAGATTTTATTTTCAGCATCACCCATGTTAACATCATTCTTTCCATGTCTATAAGACCTATACTCTAGTTCAAAGTTCTAATCTAATGCTGTCTCTGTCTGAGAATATTCTTGCTCTTCTAGTAACTTCTAGTTACTAATTCTAGTTACTAGTCCCATCTCCAAACTCTCCATCTTTTTCTTTCTTTCTTTTATACTTTTATTGGTGCATTATTGTGTCATATCAAATGTAGTTCACAGTGATAGTGACATACATGCACATAGCACTCAGTGAGATTTCCCCCAGCTCCCTACCCACTCCCCCACTTCCCCATACAAGATATTGAGATCGGCATTGGTATTCTCAAAAATGTACATAATGCCAGTAGAAGTGGTTTTTTTTTTCATGAATTCCCCCCAAGACCACCTCCCTCACTCCACTGGAGTTTTTCCTCCATTATCTAAAGTCCCTCTTATATCCTGGTTACTCTCTAGCATGTGCTTATGAGAGAAAACATATGAATCTTCACTTTCTGTGACTGGCTAATCTCACTTAACATGATGTTCTCCAGGTTCATCTATCTTCCTGCAAAGGACATAATTTTGTTCTTCTTTATTGCTGAATAGAATTCCATAGTGTATATATCCCATAATTTGTGATCCATTCATCTATTGATGGACACCTGGGTTGATTCCATAATTTGGCCATTATGAATTGTGCTGCTATAAACATGGACATGCATGTATTTCTATAATTAATGGCACTCATACACACTCTCAGTAAGTTTAGATCATCACTTATCCCCCTCTCATTTAGCCACATCCCACTGTAGACTTGTCTCAGTGCCACTTCCTCATTCAAATGGTTTCTCTAAGGTGACCAGTGATGAACCAATGTTACTGAATCCTCTGGACACTGTTTTTAAAGTTCCTGACTTCTAGTTGTGCATTATTGACCACACCCTTCTTTTTTTTTTTTGCGGTACTAGGGATTGAACCCAGGGGCATTCTACCTCCAAGCTACACCCCAAGCCTTATTTCTTATTCTTTATTTGGAAACAGTGTCTCAGTAAGTTGTGGAGGGCCTCACTAAGTAGCTGAGGCTGGCCGCAAACCTGTGATCCTCCTGTCTCATCCTCCCAAGTACAGGGATTACAAGCGTGCGCCACCACACCCAGCTTGACCACACCCTTCTTTGTGAAACTCTTTACTTCATTGACTCCTACAACACTTTGACACTTTCCTCTTCTGTTTTTTCTCATTTTTGTTCTCTTTTGAAAATTCTAACTACTCCATTTTCCTCTGAAATGTGGCTATTCCCAATAAACTTATTCTTAGACTTCTACTTTTGTAGTTTAGTGTACATTCCTGCTTAAACACTTAGCTTAAAAACCATTTAAGACTCCTAAATCTCTATGTCCAACTTAACACTCAGATGCCTGATGTGTGTGTGTATGTGTGTATGTGTATATATACCTTCTACAAGATATCTCATCTTGGTATGCCAGAAGCCTCTCAAATTTAATAAGCCAAATCCATAGTTTCCATAGTTGTCATCTCCTGTTTGTATTCCAGAAACCTGGTATTTATCATGAGCTCCTTCGTCTAACTCATCACCTCTCCCTCCAATATGAAACATCTTTAAAGCTGATGAAATGAAAAGTTCCATCTCTATTTTCTGTAAATAAATAAATCCTGCCAGGCGTGGTGGTGCATGATTGTAATCCCAGTACTTGGGAGACTGAGATCAGAGGGTCCATGTTCATGGCCAGCCTCAGCTACTTAGTGATGCCCTCCGCAACTTAGTAAGACCCTATTTCAAAATAAAGAATAAAAAATGGGGCTGGGGGTGTAGCTCAAAGGTAGAATGCCCCTGGGTTCAATCCGCAGTACCGTAATAAAAAATAAATAAATAAACAAATACATACATACATACATACATAAATCCCAAAGGATTTATTTTATTTTTAACTTGGCTGACATCTTCAGTTCTCCTCTCTATAGTCTTTTGCAATGCTTTCAAAGTGATTTTTCAAAACAAGTCCAATTGTGACATTTCTTTTCCTAAAACCTGTAAGGACCTTCTGGTATCATTCAGGATACAAATCACCTTTGATCCAAAATAGACTATTTCCCACTGATGATTCTGGCATCATTCTATGCAAATCTTTGCTCAAACATGTCATTTTCTTTTGAATCTCCAGTTTTCCTTTTGTCTTGCTCTGTCTAGCCAATTTATATTCACTTGGGAAGTCCTCTTGAATGTCCCTCCAAAGTCTTATTTTATTACCCTTCTCGTATTCTTCCACAACACTTTGGGTATTAGTTTATCAAAGTACTTTATGTTCTCTTATTTCCTGCTTTTACCCCTCGATTGAAATAGCAGGGCAGGGAATGTTTCATTGGGCATGGTGCTCCAGCTCCTAACAGAGTACCTCATCCTACAAAACCCCTGATGATTATTGAATGAATGATAGCGCAATTATACTGTCCTAAGATGTAGATAGAAAGTTCTCTAGCAAACAAGCAACTCTGAGCACACTACATTCACCAAGCTATTAATTAGTACTCACCTATCAGTGATAGGCCTCCAACCCTTTAGACAAATCTACAGTCCCAAGTCCTTCAAAATTATAATGCGCGGATTATCTTTTAGATGTGGATAAGACTAAAGACACTTGAAGACTTGTTTCAGAGGTTTAGATTTTATCGTTCATTATTGTGTTTTAACAAAAGCGCATCACAGGCCTTGGTCATAGATAACTGTTCATTCCTATAAACAAATGATGGACACTGAGGCCAAAGTTCTACTCTGTTAATTCCTAAGTTTCTAATTCTGCGAATATGTCAATCAAGTTTACATAGATGCATTAAAATAGGCTGGAAATCATAATCTACAACTTATTTGTGTTACATTAATTAACAATAAATAATATTAATTGATATTACTATATTATGCATTATGTTTTTATATTATATAATCATATGATATATCATATACTGCATTTATGTTTTTATAGGTCCTCCACATCTGGGATGATAACACAAAATGAGTTAATGTATCAACGGTAAGGAAAATTCGAATCTATAGTACACCATGATTTTTTTCTAGCTAAAATAAAACTGAAAGTTAGCAAGATTCCTCAGAAAATCCAACTAAGAAAAGATAGAGATGGAGCATTCAAAAACCCTGCTGGTGGCCACTCAATGATGTAGTTTGGAAGCCTAGAAGAGCCCTGTATCCTGCACTGTATCACCTGGGAAACACGTTGAAGAAAGGGTCTCATGATGAAAATTTGCCCCCCCCACCCTCAACTACCAGCAATAATTACTTATTGCTTGTACTTGGAACAGAACTCCAAATTAAACAAATGCTATTCAGCCATACTATGCACATACTACGTGCCAGATGCTTTTTGTCTCCTGAAAATTTAGCAGGGAAAAATGTCAGTTAAGAACACAACCTTCTAGCTGGGCATGGTGGCGCACGCTTGTAATCCCAGTACTTGGGAGGCTGAGACCGGAGGAACCGGGTTCGCGGCCAGCCTCAGCTACTTAGTGAGGCATCCGCAACTTAGTGAGACCCTGTTTCAAAATAAAGAATAAAAAATAGGGCTGGGGGTGTAGCTCAGAGGTAGAAAGCCCCTGGGTTCAATCCCCAGTACTGCAAAAAAAAAAAAAAAACACAACCTTCATGGTAACAGGAGAAAGGGGACTTAATCAAATAACTAAGGTTTACAGCATACTCCTCCCAGTGTTTCTAGAGCTAGTCTATGTCCACGGCCACTTCTCCATCACCTAGTTGCATTTCAGAATGATCAGCTCACTCATATCAACCTAGAAGTGATCAAATATGTGATCCTCACCCACTTAAATTCTAACACAATCTTACTATATTTCAAGTTTTGTAGATATTTCCTCACAATTTCTATAATCTTTCTAAGACCTAAACTTGGATCCTCCTATTTTGTTCAAGAAATGATAAATAAAGAGACATTATCCTGACATTCGGAGTCATCACCTTAATGAATTTAGAGAAAGGTAGCAAAGAGCAGTGATTCTAGCACTGCAAACTAGAAAATGTAGGCAAAGGAAGAGTTAAGCTCAGAAACATCCACATTAACCTCTCCTCACTTTTGCAGAACGTGGTCCTCCCCCAGCCAACCTAGGTAACTCATTCCAGAATGTGAGTCTACTTGATTTTTTGGGTTTGTCATTCCCAAAATGCACTTCAGTTCAGAGGAGCATTGTTCATAGGTGCTCCACTGCTGGTCTCCAAGAGGTAGAAGTCTGCACAAGCCATTGCAGACATTTGAATTGAACTTTTTAAAAGTCGGTCTTTTTCTGGGCTTGGGGGAAGCACCATGGAAGAAGATCTGGCAGGCACTTTCAAAGATCAATTAATAATTCCTCGTGTTCAGTTTCTCAAAGACCTCCTTGTTATTATCTGGCTGCATGTAGCACCTCTGTGTACTAATACTAAGCGAAAACAAGACAAAATACATTTTCAAATGTAAGACCTTTATGATCAGCATCAACTTTATACTCAAGACTATGAAACGAACCCAGACATTATTTTGTCTCTCTTAGGCCAGGAAAACTAAGTAAAAGTAACAAACCAGTGGACGTGGGAACCATTTACAAACTAACAATGGTACAGGACTGGAACTCTCTCTAATGTCCTAACAATTTCGTCTGTTCTGATTGCTGTAAAAAAGAGCTCATTCCAATAGTCACGGTGACTGCTGAGTTTCTCCTTGATATGTTCCTTTCACGACCAACTCTCAGAGTAAATGGATCTTTGGCAATGGATTTCACAATCAGAAGGGTCCAGATTTCTCAGTATTTTAACTTTACATGTAATACATGGCATTTCCTTCTGAGAGACAAGGTCTCAAAAGGTTCCCTGGGAAGATCAGGGAAATAAATCAACAAGAATTCATCTGGGGACAATCCCCTCAAATTAAATACAGGAGAAGATAATTCAGTCTCACCATCTTCCTTTTGAGCCCATGGAGTCATTTCTTTATTAGCTGCTTTTCCACTTACCCACTTCATTTTCACAGACTTTCTTATGACTATTCTTTTTTTTTAATTTGGCTGCGGCTTCAGAGTGTGCAAGAAAAAATAATGGAAGTGACATTAAATCCAGTTACATTTGCAATTACTTAGTAGCTATGGATTTCAATGGGGGATGAGGTTAAAATCACTTGCCTTAAAATGAGTCTCAGTAATTAGTTGTAAAATTTAATTGTCCATGCTTTTCCTATCCCTAGCTCCCAGACTAAACAAAAGTTTTTGTATTACTTTATGATAATCCATTCCTTCCTGTTGGGGGAAGGGAAAAGAAAAGTACATTTGAAGTTAAGCTTTCAAAAAAATTGATAACCCTTTATAAATTCTCTCTATATAATTTTTAAATATAGAATTCCAGCAGCTATAATTGTAAAAACAAAACAGAAAAGACCTCTTATTTTTACCAAGAGAAATGCTTTTTTCCCCAGTGTTCAGTTTCTACTTATAATTTTTCATTCATATACACTAAATATGGTCTTTTGTATTCCAAATTTCTAAAATTTTAACCTTTTAAAGTCTTATTTAGGCCAGGAAAAATCCATCAGACATTAATTGTATCACCGGAAAACCTATATAATTCCTAAAACATAGCAATTAATGTAATGCTTGTGGAAACATTATTAAATAAAGAAAATAAATTTAAAATACTCATTTAATGATGCATTGTCTAAGTTGGCGCTTGATTAATTTTTCTTAAATCTACTAATCCTTTATCTTACCTATATTTTACTAATAGTTTCATTAATTTGTGTTTTAGGACTTACTACCTAATATCTCTGTGTTGAATAAGACCAAATAATAAACATTAAATTACTTATCATCTGGGACTCAAATATGTGCCCCTCTAACATCATGTAAATGAGAACAAGAGATTGAGTTTTCAAGTCTTACAAAAGGCTAGAAGCAAAGTGAGCAAGAAGAGTAAAGACTATTCCATTCTGTTGATAGAGAAGCTAGTTACAAAAAGCGCTGGAGCTACCAAATGGGGCTCTTAATTTAAATCAATTCCATTTAGTTCAACACATTTCAGTACCTCTTATTTTTTTTTATTCTATATTTTGAAACAGGGTCTCACTAAGTTGCGGAGGGCCTCACTAAGTAGCTGAGGCCCGTAAACCTGTTATTCTCCTGTCTCAGCCTCCCAAGTAGTGGGATTACAAGTATGCGCCACCACGCCCGGCTAGTACCTCTTATTTGTAGGGGGCAAGAGTGTGGGCCACAGCTAATGTTTAGAAATTCTGATTTGGAAAAGACTTTGGAAAGCAACTAGCCACTGGGTTTCAAGCTATACTCCATGGCAGTTGGTACAGAGCTCTGGGAAGAGACAGCAAGGAGGCCTGACCAAGGAGGTGCTGGCTGAGCTCCCCCTCTTCACGGGGATACTGTGTATAGATCTATTTCATATGCTGGGTATTAAATAAGACTTTAATTCTCATTATGAACTCACTATTCTATATAAATTATAAAGCATCAATAAAAACTTTTTAAAAACTCTAATTCTAAAGTAGGTTTTTTACTAAAAGGAAAAAAAAGTTGAAAACTATATAAATGAGCCAAATTCCCAAAATTTATAGGTGAAGAAAATGACCTTAAGGTCTAAGTCACTGCCTAGGTCCTCATAAATACTTTATAGAAAAATTAGAAGCTCCATTTCAGTTTAGTTTCCAAGTCATCAAAGCAGTCTAAGATCAATGCCTCTAAGTGCTAGGAGTTTTAAAAAGTTTATAGTAATATATGTACTGATTTAGTTTACTATCATTATTGTATCCAAGATATATTCTAGAGATGGCGTCTTCTACTTCCTCGTAGCATATTCCTAGGGTCTCATTTTCAGAAAACACATAATGGAAATCTATTATACCAATTGCATATAGTCCTAGGTTTACCTCAAGACCTAAGAGAGGTAAAAAGAAGGAAGAATACAACAGACCTTGAATATGAGATCCAAAGTTCAAATTTAGCGGGAAAGCAAAGATATGACTTCTAAAAGAAAATGAGAAATGGTATGTGTATTGGTTACATTCCAAATGGAATGGAGATCAATGGAATGAGGGTCAAAAGCCAAGTTGATGGTTAAGAAGGGGTCAGGATGAGGAAAAAAAATCTCTTCAGGATAAATCCACAGTAGTATTAGCAATAATAGTAATAATAATAATAACCAAAAGATAAGTAAATACCAGGTATGCACATATCTACACATTCTCTAGAAGATTTCTTTCTAATTCAGGAACTTTTAGTCCCAAGTTTGATTTGATTTTAGCAATAACTATTTAGCATCCTCATTTGCTGTGGTTGCTTTGTTAGGATATCAAGTGCAATGAATAGGAAACCTACCTCCCAAATAATTTTTCTTTGTATATTAGAATATGTTTCAGATATTTTATATACCAGGTCTACTTAATGACCCACTTCTTTAAAACATGTATGTTGTCCTGTTTTTCTGTGGAAATGGACTTGCACAGCTTCATCTGTGCCTCAGCTCATGGCTCATGTAGTAATGGACCTCTGTGATGTGTTGGCTGGATAACAGATGCTCTTGGTCCCAACACAACAAAGCAAAGTTATCTGAGTCATGCAGGGATACTGGACCAAGGACTTGAATCTTGTTAGCCTGAGCTAAGTAGCTTCTTTTCCCCAAGTAAATAAGTCATACAGAGAAAATAAAAATTCACCCTAATTTTTTACATGCTTCAAACAATACTATAATAAATATATATACTTCAAATCAACATAAAATCAATTTAATAGAATATTCAGAGTTAGAAAACTTCAGATTTCCAAATATCCTGATGCAAAAAATAAGAAGACAAGCATGACTTTTCTACCTCTACCCAGTTTTTCTACCCTGACATCAACCATAACTTCTATACGACCTGGTCTATATCTCTTAGGTAGATGTATCTATGATTGGTAATAAAAACAAATATTTTCAGTTCCTCTACTACCTTCTCTCATCTCTCTTTTCTCACCTGGAGAAGGTCTTGTTTGGAAATACTGAGAGGAGCTAAATAAGATAGCAACATAGCATTAAGAAGACTAGATGTGGTACCAGAACTATGACATGAAGTACAAGTAAAAGTTTTCTAAAAAGAAAAGTAAATTATATCTCTAATTCTAGACTTATAGATACCAAAATTAAAGAACATTACAATGAAATGTTGCACCTAATGAAAATTATGTAGGAAAGGGAATTCAAATACACATTGCAATATATTAGTTTACACTATAGGGGGGAAAGCAAAATAAGAATTATGAGCATCACAAAGGAACAAAGCTCACTTTAAGTAACTGAAAACAATTGAAAAAAGTTATTCATAATTATTGTAACTCTATGTCTCAGTTTGTGAGCATACCTTGGTGGCCTATTATGTTTAATGCCAGATTGATATTTAATACTACTGTGGTGACATATCTTGTTAAGACAGAATATAATGGGATTGTCCAAAAAAAGTTTCTTCAAATTACAACCCTTTTTTTTTTAATCTGAGGCTTTCTATTAAGTTGTTCATTCTCCAGAGAAAAGCACCACTTAAACATGTGATGTTATGTCATATCAATGTCAACATGATCCTTCGTTAAAAAGAAACATGTAATAAATCTATTGCGGAGGAACTTTTTATGAAAATATCTGGAATGTCCACACACATTTCTAACTCAAACTTTTAAATAAGAATTTTATATTCTTTTTGAATCAAGAAACATTTTTCTAATATCTTTCAGGAAACTTTTAATTTCCTATGTTTCCACAGTTCTCTAGCCAACAGCCCAGATAATAAAATGCATGTTCATTAAATTCACGGCACCAAGTTGGGCATACTGTCTAATACTTTGAGAGACAGTATTATCATTTCAAATTATCTCAATATCTTGTAGAGGTCACAAACAAAAGAAGAAAGGTAAAAAGAGAAAGTAAACCTCAAAAGCAAATTCAGTGCCATAGATCCAGGGATAGGTATGGGGAATAAGTGAATCGGTAATGATGATGATAGACCATAGAATTTAAAGTTGAATGGTTAGGATTATGAATGCAGAGCTCATTGGGTAGTTTTCTTATTACATCTGGTCAGGTCTGGGACTCTTCATTTTGTGGCCTCTCTATATCAAAATGGTATTGGAACGTCCATCTTTTAGAGAAATATCTGGACCAAGGCCTGGCAAAATGCAGCCTGCAGGTCAAATCCAGTCTGCTGCCTGCTTTTGTAAATAAAGTTTTATTGGAAAACAGCCACACTCATTGATTTCTGTATTGTCTGTGTCTACTTTCATTCCAAAACAGCCAAGTCAAGCAACTGTGATTGACAGTATGGCTTGAAAAACCATTTATTTACCATCAGAAAAAGTCTGCCAACATTGATCCAGACAATGCCTGCAAATCAACAGGATTGGTCAATTTTGCAAATAATTCAAGATAATGACAAGACGCCTATAGAAGCACTTCATTGTTCATTTTGTTTTCTTCTATTTTACTTCAAAGCTACATATTTTTTCTTCCTTCATATATACAAGAGTGATATGTCTTAAACTTGGTGGTAATTTCTACTATTCACTGGCTGAATGATCTTTGGTTGAATTCTCACTAATTCTTTTCATTATCCTGGTCACGGAGATGACGCAGTCAATGCTATCACCACAAAATTCCTCAACATACTTATCTCCAACAGTACTACCTCCTTTGAGATGGTTTTCGCTCATTTACAAGATAGAAATAATAGTGTTTTAACCTAAGATTGTTGTGAGAATCAATGAGATATGGTATGGTAATAGTTTTTGTCATATTATGATATAGAACTTTTAAATTTGAGGCAAGGACCAAGGAGCCAGAGGTATTACAATGTCCCTTTTGGGTTTTCTTACTATGATTCCATCTTATCTTTTTTTTTTTTTTTTTTTTTTTGCAGTACTGGGGATTGAACCCAGGGGCATTCTACCTCTGTGCTACACCCCTGGCCCTATTTTTTTATACTTTATTTTGAAACGAAACCAGGTCTCACGAAGTTGTGGAGGACCTCAGTAGGTAGAGAGAGAGACAGGGAGAAAGAGAGAGAGAGAGAGAGAGAGAAAGGGAGAGACAGAGAGAGAGCTGAGGCTGGCCGCGAACCCGGATCCTCCGGTCTCCGCCTTCCAAAGTACTGGGATTACAAGCGTGCGCCACCACGCCCGGCTGATTCCATCTTATCTTGGTACCCCTATTCGAAGGTATGCTTCCATACATCTGTTATCTGTTTATAACACTGTTTAAACAGTTTTCCATTATTATGATGAAATACCTGAGATTATCAACTTATAGTGTGGAAAGGTTTGTTTTGGTTTACAGTTTTGGAGATTTAAGCCCAGGTTATCTGGCACATTGCATTTAGACCATTGGAGAGGTCCAAAGGTGTGGAACATGTGGTAGAGGAAAGCTGCTCACCTCAGGCAGCCAGGTAGCAGAAAGAGACAAAATGGGGCTGGGGCTCCCAGATCCCCTTCAAGGACTCAGCACAGCTCAGTGACCTAACTTCATTCTGCTAGGCCCACCTCGTATATGTTCCACCCCTTCCAAAGAGTACCACCGGCTGGAGATCAAGCCTTCAACACATGGGCCTTTGAGAAACATTCAAGATCCAAACTATAGCAAACACATACAAATTCCTTCTTTCCATCTCTACCTCATCCCCCAATTAATTGTCAATTTTCTTTCTGATATAGGGCTATCATTCAACCCCTCTTTTGCAATTTCCCCCATCCCCACGCCCACTCCCACCAATAAATAAGTAAACACATAAATAAATACTTGTCCATGGAACAGAAACTTCTATCCTCCTAATTGTAATGCCATTTTCAGACTTCTACTTTAACACTCCCACCCAAAGCCTCTTTTCCTTTAAGTCTATTGCCATCCTGCTGTACTATTTTCTACTTTCGTTCTCACCATGAACTACTAATTACAGAGCCACATTCTCAAATTTGATATAAGCCTACATTTTCCATACGCTATCTTCTAACATCAACCTAGTAGATTTTATCACTCCTGCAAATAATGCATTCGATAATTTATTATCAAAACTTCTTGAGCTTTCCCACTCAATGGTCTTCTTTCATTATTCAAGTTCAGCCGCACACTCGTGTGATCATTCTGTCATCACCTGTGTCTGTCCCACTTTTGAAATATTTTAATGTCCTGTGCTCTCGTCACAGCCTATATCCTCCTGTTTTCTCAATCCTTCATTTTCATTTCACCTGTTCACAATTCACTAAGACATAAAGTAAACAGAGACCCTCTGGGTTTTTTGTTTCTCCTCCCTCACAACCTCTAGGTTTCTTGTCCTTTTCTATTTAGCACAGACATCCCACTCCACATTCACCACAAATCCTCTCTCTGGAGTCAGCCCACAAATCTACTTACTAACTTCAGACACCAAGGACAGTTTTGGTAGAGTGGAACCAGTAGAGAAAGGCAGAGGATCCTAGGAGAAAATTAATAGTGGGCATATTATTTTTTCTCTAAACAACTCATCGTCCCGAGCCGTGAGTTTGTCAATGGTAGCAACATTCTGCTAATAACACAGATGGTAAATTTTGGATTCCGTGTTGACTCTCCATACTTTCACCTATTGTATTAAATAATTGCAAAGTATTGTCATTATTTACATTGTTTTTCCTTTCTGTTTCCCCCGTTATTATTGAAATTTAATATTTATCGTTAATATCTAAACCATTGCACAATATCCTAATTTATTACTTTTAAATTGCCTCCTAAGATTGAAATATTAAATTTCTTAAAGCAATTCCTTGATCATATGTCTATTAAGAGATAACACTCACAAATCTCCAACCCATGCCTTTTGCATTTGAAATTAATTCCATAATCATTAGCCTCGCATTAAGGAGTTCATTCCTCTGCTCAGCACCTACATTCTGGCTACTAATAAGCTTTCATGCTTCTGCATATTGCCTATACTTTTATTATCTTAGACTTCTTTCCCACTCCACCATACACTCTGCATTTATTTCTCTGATCTTTATGCTTTTTGCTACCTGAAGTGCTTGCTCCACCTCCTCTTCAGTTGCTGAATGTCACTTTTTCTCTAATCCCTGCTCCTGAGCTTTTCGCTCATCTCTGCATTCCGATGTCCTCTTGCCACTCCAAGTGTGGTCCTTGAACTAGCAGCATTAGCATCACTTTGGACCTCTATAGAATTGTAATATCTCAGCCCCACCCCAGATCTACCGAATCAGATTCTAGATTAAACAAACAAACAAACAAACAAACAAACAAACCTCTATTGATTCATGTGCTCCCTAAGTTTGAAAGGCACTCTTACAGTACAACTCCTATTTGGTAGCTATTAAAGTGGTGCCTTACATTAATTTGTGAATATAATTTCAGAAAGAGAGAGAGAGAGAAAGGGCCCCTTGGAATCAAAAGAAAAACCTAGTTCCAGTCAGGACTCCACCTACATGTGTTGTATTTGGGAAGTCACTTCATTTCACTGAATTTCGTCTTCCTCCACTATAAAAGCAGAGAAAATAATACATAATTGAAAGGATATTCGAACACTAAATGACATTACTTTTGTGCAAGCATGCCGCACATTACTGTTATATAGGTTTAATAAATGTTGATTTTATGTTCTTCTTCCCTTCTTGCTAGAGCAAAATTTCTAGGAGGAAGAAAATTGTGTATTATACATTTTTCAGGCTGCCCAACATCTCAGGGCCTTGTAAGGGAAAGCTAGCTCCAACACTGCAAGTTTGTTTGCTTGCTTATTGCACTACTCTCACTAGACTGCCCTGTAAGTGCACATGGTGGGGATAAATGTCTTATAGTGAAGGACTGATTATGGTGAGAAAAACTCATTGCAACCTAAGGCCTGTAAACAAGGGTTAAAAGTCACAGATTACTTAGTTTGGAAAAGAAAAGCCCAGGGTGACTCTAATAACTGAATTCTAACATACATTTATTAACCAGAGAATGACAGGTTTGCCTCTTTTTCTATTCTTACAACTTTTCATTCTATGCATGAAAAAAACTGCATGTATTTTTTCAGATTGTTGTATCCATAATACCATTACTTATTTTAGAAAAGATGCACAGAAAACTATAGCCACAACAGGCAAAGGGCATGGCATTTTTGTCCAATTTTTAGTTATCCGGCTGTAACTGTGGGAGATGGGGCTGAGTTAAAGTCACCTCTGAGGTCAAGAGAATGGGAGAGATGTGTTTCTTTCCAACAGGAATTTTCTTCAGAGAATAAGGAGTAATTTTCTGTATACTAAGACTCCCAGGCCTAATTCAAAGGGAGAAAGAATTATAAAATACATCCTAATTTTCACCACGTCGAACAATGATAAACCCATACCACACATAAAATAATTTTTTAAAAAAGGCAATGTTTAAAAAATTGTTTATGATAAAAAGCTGTAATATTTATTCTCTTTCCTCTGGAACTTTGGAACTGACTTCCACAGATCCAGATTTGATGCTAAGAGTTAAATTACTTCTGCTAAACTTCAACTCTAGGATCCTGGGATTCTGTGCTCTAGTAGGACTGACCTGAAAATATATTACAACATTCAAATAAATAAGTTGGTTCTCTTTGTTGCCTGTTCACCTGACATGAGCAATTAACATCCTTATTCCCTAAGAGTCTACAGGATTCCAGAGCCCTGAGAGTTCACATCACGTCTATTGTCCTAACTACAGCTGTAACCCCAAATCAGTATATTTTCTCCTGGGCCCATGGGGACTTGATATGTCACTTCACACAATGTAATTTCACATAAACCATAAATGACCTTTAACGCGTCAGTGACTGCATCAAATGTTATGATAAGTTTTTTAATGACTGAATAACTTTGGGACTATTGTAGGAATATAAATACCAAAAGGAAGTCAGGGAGGTAAATGAGTTTTTATTAAAAAGGGTTAAAGCATTTTTCTTCTTGTGTCTGGGAAGCCTATCCATGAAAGAAAAGTAGATTTCTATGCCTTCCAAACCTTTATTTTATGTCTTTTTTTTTCAGCATTTAACATTATATAATCTACAAAAAGCCAAATGTCTTGAGATCTACATCTGCATATCATCAACCACAATCCAAACCCCACAAATTCAATTCCCAAAGCATGAAGAATAATACAGACACTGATTGTACATTTTCCTGGAGGGGAAAGCAGGGTTTACGCAAAGTGTTGAGCCCTACTGAGCCAAACATACTAACTACTTTACCAGTCCAACCCCGATTCCCCACAAAGTCTGTGCAGAAATCACTGTCCAGATGGCCATGGTGGCACACACGGGTAATCCCAATACTTGGGAGGCTGAGACAGGAGGATCGCAGGTTCGGGGCTAGCCTTATTAACTTAGCAAGACCCTGTTTCAGAATAAAAAATAGGGCTTGGGGTGTAGTTCAGAGGTAGAATGTCCTTAGGTTCAATTCCCAGGTTCACAAAAAGAGAGAGAGAGAGAGAGAAAAGAACAGAAAAGAAACAAAGCACAACCCTCACAAGCACAGCCCCTCCCTGCATGCTCCTCACTGCCACACCCCTCTCCTTCCACCAGTGGCCTACAGGTGGTCTCCCTGTCAGCTCCACCCACTGCAAAGTACAGCCCTGGCTAGTACTCTGACTTTTGCCAGCAAGGCCCAGTCTTCTACAGATCTGGGAAATAAAATTTCAACTACAATTCAAGTCAAAAAACAAAAACAACAATAATAAAAAATGTAAAGTTTACGTAATCTGTGTTCAAGGCACATGAGCAAGTGCTAGGAAAATCAGGTTGAAAATGAAGAGCATGTGTATAATTTTGGCCCTCCAAGAGCATGCAAAATGGTAAAACCAAAAACAAAGAGAGAGAGAGAGAAAGAAAAAAAAAGGTGCTAAAGTAAGATATAATTAGATGTTCTAGAAGTTCCAAGAATGAAACAAGTAAGTTTTAGTGAAGATATTGGAAAGAAACAACTCATTCTTTGTGGGAAGATGAGGAAATGTGCATGAGAGAACAAAACATCGAAGCTATGAGTATGATTTCAAAAATCATAAAATGCACTTTTGACTGAAGGAAGATGAGAAATTAGCAGATAAATGTGAAAGCACATTATGTGTTTTTGTAATATTGTATTAAGTAACTGGGAAGGAAGGAGCATAAGAAAGAGGGAGGGTGGTGGGAGGGGAAATTGGGTAGTGAGTTTGTGTCGATTCAGTCATTCAGTGAACAATATTTAAGTGTCTACAGTGTGTGAGGTACGCCGTGTTAGTAGCTGCATTTAAATGCGGAGTGGAGGTGCACACATAATCCTACTCTCATCCAATCACATCATAATATGGTACCATAAGTAAGCAAGAATGGTGAACTGTGGAAAGACAATGAGAGAGAGGTTAGCAGTATGGAGGCAACCACAAAGGACCTGGCATGGGGACCTCGCCTGCTCTGGGGATTCTGGGAGGCATTCTCCAGGAGGGATACGAGGATAGAGATCCACAGCATTATGTCTCCCCAGGCAAAGAGATGAGAGGACACGATCATTAGAGAATGGCACATTCAAAATGGCACAATCTGAGGATGAAAAATGAGAGCTAAATCGGGAAAAGTAAACAGGACACAATGTATGCATGGCCCCAAATCTATCAGCAGAGGCCCGGGAACCACTGAAGGTGATGGGTAGTATTGATCTGAAAAAGAAACTTTTCCCTGGATCAGAGAATTCTATTAGTCAAAGAACTTGGCGTCTAAGGGTACCCACATATCCCATTTAGTAGAGGGGATGTGTTTCTAGAGATGGATGGGCTGAATCAGTAATAACTGAACTGCTGCTAGAGAGATCTGTGAGAGAAAGACCGAGGGATAGAGTCACTCTCATGCTTTTCCAATCCCCTGAAATCCTGGCATGCCTCCAGCATCATGTGCTCACAACGGCGCTTCATAGAACGGCTGGTCAGTACTTCCATGCAGTGCTGACGTTCTGATGCCCTTTATAAAGCCAAAGCACCCGTCCTTAATTGCCCGCAATCTCTACCTGGCTCTCCCTACCAGTTCATTAGGCTCTGTCAGCCATTCGCAGGAGTTAATTTTTGTGTTTGGTAAGATACTCTTTGCTTGTGTTTTGGGAGGTGGGGCAGATCCATTACATTTTCTAGCGGCCATGCCAAGTCAAACATACAATAATGGCAAAAGAGAGACTGAAATTGAGAGCATTTGCAGTATAATACACTGACTCTCATTGGTGGAGAGAGCAGCACCAAGTGACACCCTAGCTCTTATTGGCTGAGAGGCTCAATGGCACAGAAAGCACAGGGGACCATATCTAGATGTTTCATGATTGTATTATATATGAGTTTACACACACGTTACTTTTAGAAGAAAGATTTAGAGACAAATAGCATTATAATATGTCAGAGGCCTTATAACAAATTCGAGCATGATATTAAGCTTATAGATTTTTGGATGAATTGGTTGAAATGATAAATCATGGTTTTTTTATGCTTGGCAATATTTTTCTGTAATGTTAATAAAAGTGTAATAAGTAGCAGTGCATTCAGAAGAACATGTTTTGGTACATGGAGTATATGAAGGCATAAGTAAGGTACGCCAGAAAAGACAAATTTTGTAGTCTTACAGTCACAAGAATGACAGCTCCAAGATGAGAAAAGATTCCTGCTAAAAGGAAATGCACAGTGTCACTCCTGATAACTTTTGTCACAAGGTCTGCTTCTCGAGCCAATAACATTATAATGAGTGAGCACATATGCAGATACAGCCACTAAGAATCAGAGCCAGAGCAGCATGTGGCCTTGTGAGATTCACAAGGGGGCTGGGAGCAGCAATCTAAGGGCTCTGAATAGGGAGAGGACAGAAAGTGAGATAACAAAAAGGGGGCTGACCTGAGTGATAAATGTAGAGGAATTCACAGAGCCTGAGGTCTTGAGAACTTTGGTTTTCCATGCAGAGCACTAGCTTGTTCATTTGCACTAAATGAACAAGCTCTAGACAGGGAGACAATGGGATTCATTCACTTGGTGGCTTTTGTTAACTGACTTGGCCCATAGCAATGGTGGCCTTTTCTCCTTTGAATATTCCCCTTGCCCATTGATATCTTCTAGCCAGGCTAAAAGAATTGGGATAAGGAAGTCAAGGGAAGGGTCTTAAGGATGCATGTTTTGGGAAAAAAAAAAAAAAAAGCAAACGACTTCAGGGTGGAAATGGAATTTAAGAGGAGCAAGAGTTAAGCCAGGCATAGTGGTGCATGCCTGTAATCCCAGTACTTGGGAGGCTGAGATAAGATTGCAGGTTTCAGACTAGCCTCAGCAATTTAGCGAGAGTCTCAGCAACCTATAAAGTCCCTGTTTCAAAACAAAACAAAAAACAAAAGGGCTTAGGGGGGGAGCTCAGAGGTAGAATGCCACTGGGTTCAATCTCCAGTACCAAAAATAAATAAATAAGTAAATAATAAATGAGGAGCAAGAGAGGATGGGAAGGAGACCAGTGCAGAGATTACAGCCTGAGGGAGAGAAGACAGAGGCTTAGATTAGATTCTGAATGTCATGATAAATAAATCTATAATCCTCTGTGTCTCTCATCAGCCATACCAAAGTTGCACTGCACAGCAGAACAGGAACACTCTCTTCTTGACTCAGAGTCAAGTTCAAGAAGAAACACGTGCTGCTCATTTCTCCACTCCACACTCCTCCAATCCATGGCCTCTGACGTTCCTGGCTATTTATGAAATCACATTCTCACCTGCCATTTCCTCACACACTTTCAGAGCTGCGGTGCAGCCCCAATGCTTCCCCCAGTCCTCGGGGTTCTAGGTTCCCCTGCCTCTGGCAGTGAGGTGGCAGGAAACCCACAGGTATAAAAACACCTGTGTGTACCTTGCTTTGCACACTGCTGTTCCACATGGCTTCACAATAGCTCTTCAGAAGCCTTATTCCCTCTCTGGAAAACAGAAAAAAAAAAAAACAGCCTTTGAGGAATAAAAAGACTTGGTTCAAATTACACGCAAATAGAATGACCGACTGATTTGAACCCAGGTCTGTCTGATCTCAAGTCCTGGACCTTCTGACAACATGGTGCTGCCTCCTAGTGGAGTGTCTCTTGGTCTCCCGTTGGCCTACATTTGTCAAACACAGTGCCAAAGGAGTTGATAAAACTTTTCGAACTGGACTTAGAACAAAAAGAATACTGAAATCCAGTTCCCTATAGAGGGCAGACTATGGAGATTAAAGGAGGATTTAACCTTTTCTCAGATTTTCAGCTATTTAACAACTACCAAGAGAAGATCAATCCATATGCTGATTGCATTACATCTTGAGGAAGGTTTGTGTGGGAAATGGAACATACTATTTTTACGATCCTAAAAGAGTCTTTATTGCCATTAGTGATAGGAACAGAAAATATAAGATAATCACATGGCGATCACTAGAAATGTCTTAATAAAATGGGTCCAGCATGGTAAGTACTGCATAACAATAGAAAAAGAATAAACAAGAGCTCAAACCAGCAATGTTACTGAAAGAATAATAGTAACACCACCTACTATGCGACAGCAGTGTCCATATGACTTTTCAGACCCTGAGCCTTTTAATCTCCTATGAGGCGGGTGTTCCTATCTATTTTATTTGTAGGGAAACTGAGCCTTAGAGAAGCCAAGTAACCTGGCCAAGGATGCACCAATCATGAGTAAAGAAGATGGGATTAGAACCCAGGTTTGTACTGCTTCAAAGCCCTTGCTTTTTCTCCTATATGATTCTCTCTCTCTTTCTCTCTCTCTCCTCTCTCCCTTAGACATCTCTATGCAATAAATTAGAGGAACTTTTAAATTTATTTTTGTATGACAGTACAAGAAATACAGCAAGGAAAACAAAGATGAACAAGACAAAAATAAATTATTATGGCTCCCCTCCAAAAGCTCATCATCCAGAAAAAGATTGCTAAAATATTCATTAGGCCTTTCTGATATCCTAGTGGTCTAACCATACCTTTAAAAATCAATTTTCCTCTTGCAAATAAAGGATATTTTTACCATCATATGTTTCCATTTTAACTTAAACAGACCACCAGTTCAAAGTAAAATCACTAATATTTTCAACTTAACCTTTCTAATCATATTTCTACATGTAAATATATAAATATATGTGTGTATCTATATGTATAGATATCTACATGTCCTACTTTATAGATATAGATGCATGTATCAGACTCAATTACATTTTAGGCTATTTGTATATGAAGATACAATCTTCTTTTAAAATAGTCCGTTCTTCGTTCAAATTAGAAAAATGAGGCACATAGCTGCTTTTGTTTTGTATGGTCAAATGAATGGGCTCAATGTTATTAACATAAAGGCATTTCATTATTTCTTCACTCTTCAGCTAGTTCTCCAATCATGGCTCCATACCTCACTCAGAAATAAGCATACATTAAATTGATATATTCTAATTTTTTAAAAATTAACAAAGCGCCAAAACAGTCTCACATATGACTTCGTCATAGTTATACTTGATCCTTTTCCAAAATGAAGGAAACAAAAAGAAGGACTCCTATGTCCAGATTAGTTTTGCAATTATAGGTAGCAATTCTGATTACTAAAGACATACGTCAACTCAACATCAGACCAAAACAATTAATTCATTTCATTTGGACCACCAAATGTCAATCAAGAAGCCATGACTGGCACTCGCCAGTTACTGCTTCTGGACTTGAGAAGCCATAGACTGAACCTGAAAGCCATTGACTTTTTCTTCTCATTCCTCGAACCAATCCCTGAAGTCATGTACTCCCCCTAGGCTGGCATCCCCAGATTAATCATCAGACACATAACAAAGCAACAGATGGCCTTTGGATTTCTAAAGACTAATGTTACAATGGTGTGTGTTTTCTTTTTGGTCTTCCTTTGCCTTTCAGATTGACGGTTTAAAAATGTTTTATTCGATAGCATTCTGTTTAGATACTGTAAGTTGGATTTTTGCACAACCAACCATCAAATATGCTTCAAATGGAGGAGAAATGAATCCTTGCTGAAGAGCCTGTGCAGAGTAAATGAATCCCCAGAGAGAGGAGCACTCAGAGAGAGATGCTCACTGAACTATCTCCTAACTGCAGGGGTGGCCTACCTCCTGTATAAACGTAGAGCCCCATGAAAGCTAAAAATAAAGTGAACATAGAAGAGCAATGTAATGTGTTCACCATTTGGGGCTTCAGAAGTGCACAGCAAGATTTCCTCTTGGGATCACTACACTTTGTAGTTTGTTTCTCTGTGTCCTACATCATTACCTTCTTTCAGACACCTGAACAGTTCATGTTTCCTTAACCGGAGCTGTGCTGTTCAGAGCAACCCCCAAATCCTTCATTGCAAAGAAGGTCATTATATAGTAGATAGAAACCTTAAGAGGAAAAATCCTATATCAACTGGTGGTATAATCCCCAAGGGGAAACAGACTTTAGTTGAACAATCAGAAACCTGGCTTGCTTTATGGTGTTTACACTGCTGCTTGCTAATGGATCACCATAAAGGAAGCAAAAGGGCTCTTACGCCATTGAGTAGGCTATCATGGGAGTCTTCCGAGCGTGCCTTTTTTATTTGCTTCAGTCAGGTTAATGAGCTCACCAGCCCACTTGATGTTGAGGACTTTGTAACAAAGCAATCTCTCATTAAATGCTGCCTGGCACCACTCTCTTGAAGCAAAGGGACATTCAGATTATTGAATGCCTTTGTACTCCTCATTCCTACCAGGCTATGGAGTCCAGCAGTGGCATCAGTCCCACACACTTCCTGGCAGGCATCCAGTCATCCGCCTGCCCTCTTCAAACTGCATGGGCATTTGCCAATCTAAGCAGCACTGGTAGGCAAACAAGCATGGCACACGACTCCTTTGGCTGAGAGCCAAATGTGCAGCTGAACAATCTAATTTGTTTCTACTGTAGAGGGAAACATTCTTCCCTATTCAGTCGAATTTACATGTAGAAGTTTTGTTATGGTACAAAGGAATGTGCATTTATCTACATTTCCTTTCTGCTTTTACACCTTTTTAGTCTCAACAGTGCAGGTCATGATTTTGTCTGTGGCTTTATTTTAAGTACCTCCTGGCTGACAGTTTCTTCAATGAAATGACCCCAGAGTGTTATCAGCTTGCTAGCAGGTGTGTCTCTATTCAGAATCTTGCAGACAGAAGTGCATCCTGGGTAAAGAGCAATCTATGCACAATCCAGCTTTTTTCAACATTACTCATGAGATTTAATGGTTCGCAGTCCAAAAAAAAGCTAAAAGGATTTTTTTCCAGTTTGATTTTTTTAGTGTTGATAATGCCCCAGGATATACTGACCTAAAATAAGATCATATAGTTATTTTCATATGTATTTCATTATATGTTAATATACCAGCTATACTTTATTATTAATAATGTTCCTTTCCAAGCTATTGAATGCTTACTTCTAAAAACTTGAGAGCACATAAAACAGTTGCTCAAGAATTAAGTATAAGTTTAGCCTTGGTATTACATTTGGGCATACATGAACATGTAGGGGTATTTTGAGATCAATTAAATAAAGCTATAACCATAGTTATACATTCTTATTCTATTCAATTTTCAAATAAAATCTGTACAAAACTTTTCTTGCTATTTTAGTATAGCTCTTCAAAAAACAATTTAAATTACCGTCACCTTACAAAGCCAGAATATTTTGGGGATTTGCACATACTCAAAAAGAGTCCTTCCTATCAAATCTAGTGAAAATAGTCTACTCATATTCTTAAATTTGTTAACTGGCTATGGAATGCAAATTCAAAACTACCCCCTGAAAAAGATTCAAATCTAAAACTAAACCAGATTAAAATAAAAAGAAAATGTGTAGTTTTAATACAAGGCGAATAGATGTAAGAAAGAAAACAAATAATCATAAAAATAGCATACTTTTCCCTCATGTTTTTAAAATACTAGAGTAGGGAAGATAATGATATAATAACACTTACTTGTTTTATTTAAGCTTGCATACTACATCATGTTTCCATTTATAAGATAAGCACTTTTCAAAATAGTAGCATGTAGAAGACAAAACTAAAGCCCTGCTCATATACATGTTTACAGTTTATTAAAGTAATGTCAATTCAAATTTTTCTAAATTTTAAAATGCATTTTATAGGTCCAGATAACTCAATATCAAATCTAGTGGTTAAAAATATTTTACATATTTAATTTCATAATGGTTTTTCAAAAAACTTTCATTTCATATCACTCTATTATCAATTGCTTTCATGCCTGGTTCTAGGTATTATCTGCTTAACTAATAAAGTAAAACTTTCCTTAAAAACAAATTTAGCTCTCAATTCAATCACTAATTTAACTTAGCATCATTTGCTATAGTCTTTATGAATTGTCAATAAAGAGGGATACTTAGCAGAGAAGGCACACAATAGTCTAGTTATGTCTGGTTCAGTATTTTAAGAAAAGAGCAAACTTGGGTAAAATTTATATTGCCCATCATAATCTTTTCTAAAGAAGGGGATAAAAGTATTTTAAACACACAAACTGCTGGCAGCAAAGGGAAAAAATACCCAAAATGATGTAAGAAAGTATCTGGTATGTAGAATGAGCTTTTCTTTCTAGATGGGTGTTCTTTATTGTTCTTAAGGATGCTTCAAGCTGATGAAAGTTTATTCTATTTTACAGGTATATATAGATACTCACATCTTAGGTCAGTATGAATATTTGAAGTCTTGGAAACAAAGCATTCATTTGGTTGTCTAACTTGATTGAGTGAGCTAACCACATATTTTGATAAATTGTAGTCAGACTGTTATAATAGGTTTTAAGGAAGTCTGACTTGACTATTTGAAGTAGTAAAATTATCTATTATTATGACCCAGGTAACTTGCTATCATATTTACTGGTACAAAATCTGTGGAAAATTGAGAAATGCCCCAATCATAAGAGATTATAATGCTATTATTAGCCTAATATGAGTAGTTTGCAATTTCAGTGTGTTCATAAAGAAATTGATTCATTTAAAAATATTAACTGTGTAACTATCTTTGAGAAAATTGCATAGAAAAAAATGTTAGAATATGATTAAAAGTAAAATTTGATTTAAGAAAATGCATATATATTATTTACTTACTTATATTTTTGAAATATTAATATCTTTGTTATTCAGCTAATTTTTAAAAACCTTATAACATTATAATTTGATGATAGCCATCTTGTCTGACATATTATTTGCTAACTGAATTTATGTTCCTAAAATAATAAATTTGATTATATCAAGAAATCTACATTATGTGAACATGAATGATTAGATGTTAAGACATAGCCCACTCCAGTAGATGCTAGCCAATATCAGTTTTTCACAGGGCCACTTTTTTAAAGAGTCAAGCTATCATAAAATTATATATACACAAACCTCTCATATGTATACTAAAATAGATTCTGCTATTACAATGACAATTTCTGTTGAAAAATGTGAATAATTGAAGATTTCAAAACCCAGAATCCTAACCTATATTAAATGATTTGGATAAGCAGATCGGTTGGCTAAATTCTCTGCAAGAAGTCTTCAATTTTTTTTATCTAGCTATTTATAGAAAGCTGCAGAAACAGCTGAACTGACTGAAGTGATGTCACATTTGCTGATGGAATGGTTTGTTCCAGAGCACGCTCGGAGGCTGCATGAGTCTACTTAAGGTTTGGTACGCAACCCTAAGCAGTGAGAAGGTGTAAACACGGGCATTTTTCAGCCCTACCAATCAATATCGCATTGATGACTTTCTACTGACCTTTAACCCCACGAGGAATACCAATAGCACCAGACTGAATCTTCCCGTCTTCAAGGGCTGCCTAGCATAAGCTACCCATTTTACAATCGATCAAAAGTCATCTCTGTGAATAAAGCTTGAGATTTCAGGCAACAGCAAGCAATTTTTGAAAGGTCAGGGCTGGGTTTTTATTTGCTTGACCTGTGCTTTCAACTTGTATCATAGTTCTTTATAACCACTAAAAGTAGTAAGAAAATTTCAGATTTTTTTCCCCATGTATTTTTAGTAAGCCTTTGGGCATTATCACTGTCCCTAAAAGAATATGGTTGCATGGCAACCTTCGCAGTTGCTATGGAGACTCCATGTGTAAGCAGCTGCTGCAATCAGCATTAACTCCAGGCTTGTAGGTTTGTCATTCCAATACATAGGGAGGGGGAAACAAATAGGACAGCGCTCTGCCGTAAAGGGGAAGTCACCTAGATAATGTCACTCACAAACATATGTTCCACAATTATTCTTTCCACTGTTTTATTGCTGCAATTATAGCTAAACTAAGATTACAAAATTATATGGTTTTAATTTGCCTCTATTGACTATGTTTCACTTCCATTAAAATTAAGTCTGAACCCATTTACGTAGAAAACTGTTGGCTTTCAGGGAAAAAAATTTTTTTTTTTGCTTTCTCATTTAACGTGAATAGGAAAAAGAAAAAGAAAATCCATGTCCATAGAAATCTTTTCATGAAACATGCAACTTAGTCAAAATATAAATTAACCACACATGCAAAGCACATCCCCTGTTGCAAAATTCCTTCTGTTATTTCCAATATTTTCAGTTGTGTCAGGATAGACTGCAAGGGTGCCTCAGGTGACACTGATTCGAGTCTTTAAAATGTAAGTAGAAATGCCAGTTAAGCCATCTTAAGCCCCTATCCTTAACTCATCCCTTCAAGATTAAATATTGCAGCATGTGATTCCAATATCAAAGTCCTTAAAAAGAAAACTCAACAACAGAGGTATTAGGAAAACTACCGTTGATACTGCCTTCCAACTCATTTTTTTTATCTAACCCTGATGAGCCTTGGATATTGCAAGGATGCTTGATAGCACAATATCTAATACATTTATTCCCTAAAAGACAGGATCTCTTAATGTGTGGGGACAATATTATTAACTTAGTAGTGACTTGCCAGATAGCATTAGTTAGCCATGTTTTTGTAAATATAGGCTTAACATCAATGAAATAATAAATATTTACTACTGTTAGTCTAATCCTTCAATTTCTTATTTGAAGATACGCTACTTCTTTATAAAAACCGAAGAATTATCACTAAAAATCAGTATGTTACTTAAGGGCAATGTAACCACTTACTTTCTAGTTTATGTGATGTAATACTAGCAGACAAGTAAGAAGACAGTTTTTTATGGTATTTAATAAGATTCTAGAGACAGCATTTTTGCTCCATGATATAGAACGGTCGCCTTTTATTTTTAGCTTTTGGATCTTTTAAATAATAATCATGAATCCACAAAATAAAATATTTATCAAATGTATTTCTGAACTTATATAAAACAGCTGAAATTGAGCTGTGTTAAAACAGAGCTTTGAGAAAGACATGGGTAGTATCAAGTATTAAAGACAGCTATCCAGGTTTAATATTTATGTAAAAAGTAATCATGACTATTTTTTATTATAGATCACTTAAAAGCTTACATACACACATGTCAGAAAAGATATTTCTTGAATGAAATAGCAGTATATAAAATCTCTGTGTGTGTGTATATATATGTATATCTGCAATATTAGTGGCATTATCTTTATATTAGTAGAATAGCACATGATAATAAAGCATAATTGCCCATTCTAAAAAGCCTTACTTAAGCACATTTAAGAGGTGAAATTTAACAATAGCTAAAAGGTAGCACACTAATATGTTCATGATTAAGATATAACACAAAAATTTCTGAAACTTGTAATTACCATTTTAATGGATCTTTAAGTAGATATTTAATTGCAAAATTCATAGACCTTTTTTTTAAAAAAAAACCCAAATGTTGAGTTATCCGATGTTAGGATGATTCTGTTAATCCCATGTTTTCATTTTTTACCTCTCAGCATATATTAAAGCAAACATTCATTTTTTAAATTCAGTATAGCATAAAAAATATGCATCCTCCCACAGACCTCGTTCACCACCATTTGAATGGGAGCTTATTTGGGTTTAGAGAATCAAGATCCAGTCTAGAAACCCTGAAAATGAAAACACCAGTAGACCCTTAAGCATAGCACTGTTAGCAGGGCTGCTGTAATGCACAAATCCAGATAACATTAAGTGACCTATTTTTAAAGCCTGTCCAAGAAAAGCGACATCAAGGAATTGAATTCTGTGCCCTTTACTTTAATAGTTCCTTGTCATGCAATCTTCAAATCAGAAAGGGTGATCACCACAAAACAAATCCCCAACCTGATACATACAACAGGGGCATCTTTTGCAGTCCTGCAGACTGGAGCTGTGGCCTATTCATTACAGCCTGCATTTCGCTGCAATACAGGGCAGACACCTCACACTCAAGTCAATGCAAACTTACCAACCAGGATTCAAAACCAAGTCTGCTCTACAATAGGAAATGTAAAACCATAGTGGATGATTTAAACAGCGACCACCTCTCAACACATTTTATATTAATCTGCAAGATACTACATTGTGATTTGCATAATAAGTGCACATGAACAAAAAATTAGTTTGTACAATTTTAAAGTAAGATAGTGATTTAACTTTGTCACTGCCAAATTAAGGTATTGGAGTCTTTGAGTTCTATAATAGTAGAATACACCCCAATTAATGCAGCAAAGGATACTCCTAAGGTTGGAGATACAAAATATACTACAAAATGGATTTCTAATGAACGAGCCATAAGTGCTATTTTCTCTAAAAGTGACATGAATCTATAAAGAAATTATTTGGATAATTTGAGTACTAAATCCCATGACTATGAATGAGAAGATTTTATTTGGCTTGAATAATAGGAATTAGCTATGTACCTTGAGTACAGTATGCCAGTATCAACTAAATTATTTTTATAGCTCACTAAAAGAAGAAATAAATGTGATCATTTCCCCCATCTTATTTGAAAAATATCAAAGGTACAGAAAATTTGAAGTAGTACAACAAATACCCATTTACTCTTCACTTCATTCAACAATGATTAATGTTTTTGTCACATTCATTTTCTCTTTCTCAGTCAAAACTTGCTGAATGTTGGCCATATCATGTTTCAACCTATATTTTCTGATGCCGCACCTTTTGAACTTCAGCTACAAACATCATGACATTTCACCCCTAAATACTTCGGCATGTGCTTTCACAGAGCAAGGGAATTTCTGCTACATAAACCACAATGCCATTATCATAGTTAATAAATTTAACACTATCGCAATAGTACCTCCTATTTATAAAGCCAAATGCAAAACACCTCCGGTTCTCTTGACAATGTCCTTTAACTTATTAGGGCAGGCAGAGGGGTCTGAATCCAATCAAGGATTATGGTTCACATATTACATCTAGTTGTATATCTCTTTAGTTGCCTTTAATCTGGAGTGGTCCCTTTGCATTTATCTTCTATGTATTGAAATTTTTGAAGAACCAATGTGAGTTGCTTAAAGGCCTTACAATTTAAATTTCTTGTAATCATTTTCTACTGATTAGATTTAGGTTAAACATTTGGGGGCAAGAATAGTACAAAGGCTAAAGGTAATGTTATGTCTGGCCATAAAAGATTACCTTCTGATTAAGGATGGCACCCAGACTCTACCCCTGGTGTGTTCATTTTTCTATTACTAATTTGAATGAATAGCTAGGAAAGTGCAGTCATTCACTATTGTCACCAAAAGTATCGGGTCTTACAATTCATTTAAAATGATTTGGTTTATTAGACTTCTGTCCAGGATCCCTCAGCCCTTTTACATGTGTGACTTATAAGGAAAATTTGAAGTGTCTAAATGCTTTGCAGTTGAATTTCCCTCCCTTAACCCATCTACCACTCGACAGCTGATAGAATGGTCAGACTGGAAATAAGGAGTTTTACAGTACCTTTGTTTCCAAAAGCTAACACAATGTATGTTTCTAGCAACATTATCAAATTTACATTATATTTATTCTATCATTATTACATCTCTGGAACACCCAGTAAAAAATGAAAATTATTTGAAAAAAAATTCCCCCGTCTCTTCCGGGAGTGGGGACTAAATATAATTGTTGACATTTTAAATTTTTAGTAGTTCTACAGTTTAAAACTAGAATTAAATAAGCCAAAATAAAGGTACTTTATTAATGGGAAAATGGAGGAATGTATTTTATATAAAATAAAGGAATTCTAAAAAGTGTTAAAAAAAGACAGTGTCAACCTCTTTAAGTCCACCTGTCAATTTACATGTGCAAATAGACATTTGTCATTTTTTTTGAAGAACAAGGAATCAAGAAGAGATCCCTAATATATCCTTTCTAATCTCATTTAGCCATATATTATCTACTGCTTGGTTCTGATTTGCAAACAGAAGACTACATTTGAAACACTTATGCCCAATAGGCCACTTACATTGGATAAAGTATATAGATCTCACAGCCTGTTTAAAGCCATTCTATAAAATGTAAAATTACACACATTTATCCCTTGTCAAATTATCAAGTGTGGAGCTACCTCAAATGCCACCAAATTCACTTGCTTTTTAAGTATTTTAGAACCTATTATTTATTAAAACTGTGAGCTTGGAATCTTTTATATCAGGATACTTTGTAAACTTTAGATCTTTATACAAATGCTGGGATAAAGAGACCACGTGCATGCAAATGGACATGGTTAAAAACTCCAGATTTCACATACTTTTATTGACTGCATTACCTTTTCACCTGTCTGGACCTTAATTTCCCTTATAAAATAAGGATGCTAATATATACCTCTTAAGAGTAATTGTATGAAAAATACATGACACAAAGTAGGTGCTCAGCAAGTTGGAACTGTTTGTAAGCTTTTAAAAATCATGGTCACAGTCCTAATTTCATATATTATGCTACTAATTTTACATATTATACTACTAATAGACAAGTATTTAAGTCTACTGTAAACTTTCTTAGATAAAGGTCCTACTGCTTATAAATCTATGGCTAATTAACATACACACATGCACAGGCACACACACACATAAGTCAATGGGAAAATTAGGTATAACTAAAATTCTGCAAAGATATAAAGAATGCAATTGACTTTAGGGGGTAGCTATTTATTTTGTTTTCTAGAATTCTGGCATATCTGCATTTGATAATCCATAAAAGACATATATGATGGAAAAGCTGGAAAATGGAAACTCTGCTTATGTCCTTATATCCAAGAATTTTGTATAAAAAGACATGCTATTTATCATCTTACCATGCATACTAAATCTAAAGAGGGGAATTATCTAGAACATGGCCAAGCATCCATTAATTCCACATAAGTGATGCAAAGCAATAGCAATACTAGTGTTTAAGAAGGACCTTCTCAAATTAAGTTCATGTTTGAGCTGCTGCTGCTGCCCTGTATCCTCATTTTAATTTAATTTTTAGTTTTACCTGCACCATTCAGATAGTAGTATGATGTTTTGCCTTCCAACCTTGCTGATTATTTTTCTTTTAAAGGGAAGCATAAGATCTTCTAGCAAAGAAGAAAAAAATGTTCTTAAGTGTTTTATTTTCCCAACAGACCTATGTTATAATGAATAAAATAGCAGTACTATATAAGTATGTAAATCTCACCCAGTGTAACCTATATAATAAATATGTGTCTTGAAAGAAGGAAAGGGAAAAAAAAAGAAAGGGAAGAGGAAGAGAGGGGAGGAAAGGGGAGAAGAGGGAAAAATCGTAGCAATTTTTTAAAAAGAAACAAACTCCTGAGGGCATTTAACTGTATTTGTATAATTCTCATGCAGTTAGCAAATGTATAATAAAATTAAAATGCTAAGTATTCTTACATAGAAAAAACTCAGATTCATGTCTTTTTTAGTAATTTCTGTTAATTAAAACCAAAATCACCTACCAGACTTTATCTCCTTGAATGTAAATTTGTGATTCTTGCTGCTCTGTTTATATTTGGAAAGAAAGTGGCTCATCCTCTTTTATGATCTTTAGAGTCAAGTTTGCTAATGTTTCTACTGAGTGTAACTTTATAAATTAAATAATTTTAGAATGATTTCTAGCAGTAGGAAAATATAAATCAAAATAAATTGCTATAAAGTTACCATAACACAAAGTTTCTATATTTTATGGCAAAAATAAAGTATTATATTTTACTAAATCAACACAACTATTCATTTATTTATAACTGTAAATAAACAAGCATATAAGGGCTGCATTGTTTTTCTAAAATACATTGGCAAAAATCTTTGTCTACACTCAATATCATGCTAAAGCCTGATATATGTTCGTCAGGACTCATAGTCTATATTCCCATCAAACATTATGGTAATTGACTCTGTGAGTGATTATGTAAACTATGATCTATTACTTAAAGACTTACATTTATGACATTAATACACAATAGTAATTGCATTTAAATATTTATTTGTTTGTTTTCTGATGTTCAACTTAAAGGCCCTAATCACATTCTAACTTCTTTCTTTAAAAGACAGATAAGTTTGGGCTAGAGATAATCCAATTTATTTAAAAATTTTTTTGTGTGGTACTGGGATTAAACCCAGGGGCATTCTACCTCTGAGCTATACCCCAGTCCTATTTTTTTATTCTTTATTTTGAAACCGGGTCTCACTAAGTTGCGGAGGGCCTCACTAAGTAGCTGAGACTGGCCACGAACCCGGATCCTCCAGTCTCAGCCTCCCAAGTACTAGGATTACAAGCGTGCACCACCATGCCTGGCAATTTAAAATATTTTTAAAGTCAAACAGCATAAATTGAGTATTTAGGAAGAGTTTCTTAGAATACTTTTCCTTCTCTACCCTCTCTTTCAACTTAGTTTTTCCAAGAAGGGAAAATGTTTATGTTATCATCTACTATAACCACAAAAATTCACCAACTCATAGTCTTTTATGGTTATCTATTACTGCCCTTTTGGTCGTTTGTGTTTTTCAGATGAAATCCTGTCTGATCCTAAAGGCTGTGATGCCCACTCTCGTTCATGAGCAATTCTGTCATTATAGAACCTGGTACAAATTAAATCAGCCAAGCAGAGGTATAATACTGACCCAAACCCATCAAAATTTTCATGGAAAGAGGATAATCAGATTCTAAGCTATTTTTTGTGGGCTTTCACAGGAAATTCCTTTTAACAAAAAGTGATATAAAAATGATATTCACACAGCAAGGATAAGAACAGCAACTAAAGATTTAAAAAGCCCACCAGGAGAGAAAATTCAACCCACTTATAATAAATCAACTGCTGTATATTTTTCTGTGTTTGGTACCCCAAAAGATGATATGAATCCATTTTATGTTCAGATTCTTTTTAATCCTACAGATGAAAACTACCCTACTGGTTCCAAATGCTTTTTCATTCTAATGGTAAAAAGGAAAAATAACTACCAAAAAAATGGGGTTTCACTGTGGATGCCTTACCAAGTAAGTACATACTATTACAAAGCATAAAACATATCACTTCTTTAAAGTAACTAATTGCTAACTTGGTTCCATTAACCTGAAATATTATCATGATATCATTAGTCAGATTGTCAATATTCTTTCAACAGTAAAACCTCAAATACCAAAATAGTATCAAAGAATCCCACCACTAAATAGATTTTATGAACATGACATTTCTAAAGCAATATAGTTTTCATAGTGAATACCAGCAAACTGAATTTGTTTGGCCAACTACTAACCTGCTTAATTTCAATGTCTTACTTCTTAAAAGCATGATATAGATTATTCATACTTTCAGTAAAATACAACAGAGACTTTTGACAGTCTAATCAAATTGACTTATAATAATCCTTCTATTTGAGAGGATGAGAAAATTATGATAAAAGATCTTAAAACAAAGTTCAGGTATTAAATGCTATATTCTACATGTATTAATTGCTCTAAACAGAGACTTTAAAAAGGAATGAAATTATATCATTCATCCAATATCCCATAACTGTAAAAGTATTACTCTACTTCGTAGCTCCCATTTTTTATATATGAACATAGTTAATTTTTAAATGTTTACTCAAAAAATTCAGCCAAAAATTTATTCTCTTAATGGGCTTGTTTTATTTATTCTTTTGGAAAATAATGACTCCTGCTGACACTTTAGAAAGATAATTATTTTGACAAATATAATATTCACAGAAATGGTACAAATGTATTCTTCCTTGAGGGGTTGGGTATGATACTTGTCGAGCTGGTCCTCTGACATGTAGATTCCTTCTCTGACCTGGATTCACAGAACCATTGGTGTGGATTTTCTCACACTCGCTCACTCACCTCGCTCCCAAGCACACTTAACATTTCTGAATGACCAAGGTATATTTTTGCAGACTTGAACAACTGCAATGATAATTAAGAGCTCCTGGTGTAGACCTAAGACTCTTAATTTAGAAGACTTCAGGATCATCTACATTGACAACAACTGGGAATATTGATGGCCATTTACCTTTTAATGCTTAACTCAGTCAACTACTTATAGACCTTAATCCATTTTTTTAAAGTGAAATGATTACATCACTGCTTTTGATTACCCTAAATCATAATTATTAACAGTCAGGTCTTACTTTATTCTCATAATATACCTTATCAGCTAGCTGCAGCTGTTTTTCTAAGTTGAAAGAAAATACAGATTATTAATTATAGTATTGTATATCATTCATATATGTGATTTTTCTGACTATGTATCATTCTGATGAGGTTAAAGAACCTAATGGTTTTCAATATAAGTTTATAGGTAAGTGCTCTAAAAGTTACAATGAGAATGCTAGGAAATTAGGATATTTTAGAAATTCCCTATATTTAAAGTCAAATCTTCCTTATAATTATTCAATTTTGTAACCCAACTCTTATTACTCCTAAGAAGCAGGAGGCAGTTAGATAATTGGAAATATGATGCAAAACTTTAAAGTAAGTTCAGTTAAAAAAAATTCATGGCCATGTTGGGCTGTGGCACTCACTGCCCACGAACATTAAGGTGCCTTTCCCTCCCAGTGCTTTAGCAAAGCCACACACATTCTTTTTTGCTACAAATCTGTAAATCTGGAAAGGAGTAAAGAACATGAATAGAAAATCTCTTCATAGAATAAAAAAGCCTGGGGTGTTATTAAGGAGAACTGTAAGCCCTATTCTATTCATAGTAATTACAGGATCAGATCAGGTTAATGTGGGGACCTAGGTCAATAAAGTGCTGTGGGTTCACTCTTTAATCTCCTTCGCTTCTATAGTCAGCAGTGTTAACTGCTCTGCTTGATTCGCAGATCACTCTCCGGAACGTGGATGTCATGGGAGTTTGGGGCATAGTGAAAATTTATTTATCCAGTCAGTCACAAGTTTCAGAAGATGAAAAAAAGCTAATTTTTCTGAACAATTTGACAAGTTTTTCCTCTTTCAACTCAAATAATAAAGGTCAAATTTCATTTCTAGGTAATGCCATTTTTAGTGCTCTTTTCACAATAAAACCTGTTTCCTTATTAAATTTTTTATCCACCCATCATTCACAGAAGATATTACACAATCTTGATAAACATATAAATGAGAACTAAAATAGATTAGAATTTGGCCTTATGCACCTCGAGATAATCCTTTCCTTTTTTTCCCCCTACAATTTTCTCTAAAATTTCTGTGGAGGATGAATAACTAGAAATTTAAAGCTTGATACTTTGTGCCTATAGATGATTTTTTTAAAATGAAAAGTGGTTCTCGTGTTATAGTTCTCCTCTAACATTGTGAAATTTTCTGCTAATAAAGATTCAAAGTTCTTTGTAATGGAGTATCCAAAATTGTTATCTGTTGTGTTTGTGATGTTTTTTAAAGGTTTGAGGGGATTATTAATAGGAACATCTTATTCTTAGAAAAAAAATTAAGAGCCAGGTTAATGGCACACACCTGTAATCCCAGTTACTTGGGAGATGGAGACAGGAGGATCACAGGTTCTCAGCCAGCCTCAGCAATTTAGCAAGATCCTTGGCAACTTAGTAAGACCCTGTTTCAAAATAAAAAATAAAGCCAGGTGTGGTGGTGCATGCTTGTAATACCAGTACTTGGGAGTCTGAGACAGGAGGATCGCAGGCTCAAGGTCAGCCTCAGCAACTTAGGCCCTCTGCAACTTAGTGAGACACTGTTTCAAAAACAAAAGGATAAAATAGGGTTGAGGGTGTAGCTCAGAGGTAGAATGTCCCTGGTTTCCATCCCCAGTACCACAAAATTAAATTAAATTAAATTAAATTAAATAGGGCTGAGGGTGTAGCTCAGAGGTAGGATGCCCCTGGGTTCAATCCCCAGTACCATAAAAAATAAATTAAAGGACTCTATCCTTAGAATATAGTTCTTTAAATACATGTCTCATTGTACAGTAATCCATGTAATGTATATTTAAAAATGGGAAGCACTGAGGTTTTGAAAATGCAACCACCCCTTTGAGTTTAATGTAAATGCAACCATGAGTGAAATATACATTGGGGTAATCATCCACCTTGAGTCAATATTTCTTTAGTAATTTTTTCCTTCTTCTGGATTTTGGTAACTGCTTTTGCTATTGTTTGCTTCTTAAATTATAGGTCACTATACATTACCTTATGTTCAAAACCTACACAAGCTAGACTTAAGAAGTAGCCTAAATGAAGAGATCTGGAAAAAATAGACAAACATGTGTGACTTTTGTATATGTCACACTTCTCTCTGTGTCTCCCTTCAAGTAGGTAGTGTTGATGAACAAAACAGAGAACTACAGGAGTGAGAAATTGTCCAAATTCCCCAAGAGAGTATTAAGGTATTGTTGCTATAACAGAATAACCTACTCTGGACCCTGATCATTTATATTTTTGCTACTTAATCACTTAACTTTTGTATAGATTTCTGGGTCATTATGTCTTGTATGTGTGTGTAAGCTCTTCTGACACTAGTATTAAAATAGATATCCACATGGCTTTTCCTCAAGGACAGCATGAAGCACCGTGAAGGTAGAAATGGTGTCCCCACAAAGTTATTGTAGATTTATTAATTAAATCATAAGCATTTTTTACACTATTGATTTTGCCCCTAAATTTGAACAGGTAATTATTTTATTAACTTTAAATGTTTATCATTCAATATGAATAACTTATGAGCACAAAATAGTACATTGAAAGTATAAATGGCTTTTCTCTTAAATTTAAGAAACGATTTGGCAGAACTGACCATTTGCTATAACAACCAAAAAAAAAAGGTGTATTTTAAAGCAGAGGTCATCCCAAGAAAGTGTTTTCAGATGAATTAAAAGGAACTAACCTCCCGAATTTGTTAGTACTTGAATGATGTGAACCCTGGCGAACGCCAGCCCGCAATATGGCAAAAACGAATCCATCAGTGCAGCTTAGTTCAGCCTCTGCAACTGGCCATCTGGCACAAAATCAACCGAATGGATCCCTGCATATTCATCTTCATTTTCACAAATACTCAAGAGAATGTCATTCCAGGGCAAAATAAAATTAAATCACCATAATTTTTAAGACATCTTTCCATTCCTACCCTCTTGGGAATACAGTGTTTATATGAGAATACTTATTGCTATCAGGTTGTTGTATAATTCTTATTTAAATGTACTTTTTTTCCAAAGGTTAAAAATAAAACATTTAATTATAAAACATTTAATTTTTCAAAGAACATTATTTTGGAAGAGGGGAACTTCAATAAATAGGTCAGGGTACTTTTAGTTGAGTCAACAGTGGATCGGAAGACCTTAACCACACTTTTTGGATCTTAATAATTTCATAATTGTACTGATCATGTATGAAGTTGGCCCAAGATATAGTTATTGTTCAACATAATCAAAACAATATAGCACATGTTCACATTTCAATTCCTATTTACCTGAAATCAGAAACTAAAATTTTCATTTTACAAAGTAATTACTATAAAAAATTAGTCAGCCAAACATTTACCAAACCATGAAAAGATGGGGCTACATGTTACCACATTGTTTCGGTTAACAATTTTGAAATTCTATTAAATATTTGTTTTTCAGGCTGAAGCTAAAGAACAATGTGTGCTTAGATACCTTGGGTCATTTTGAATAGAAAAGCATAGTCTTATAATCTATTTTTTTTTTTTTTGCGGTACCGGGGATTGAACCCAGGGGCGTTCTACCTCCGCGCTACACCCCCGGCCCTATTTTTTATACTTTATTTTGAAACCGGGTCTCACGAAGTTGTGGAGGGCCTCACTAAGTAGAGAGAGAGAGAGAGAGAGAGCTGAGACTGGCTGTGAACCTGGATCCTCCTGTCTCTGCCTCCCAAAGTACTAGGATTACAAGCGTGTGCCATCACGCCTGGCCTTATAATCTATTTTTAAGTATAATACTGAGTAAAGGACTGGATCAAGTTTACTGTTGATTTATCCATTTATTCTTGTCCTAGAACTGTCCTACTATATTTTATGCCTTGACTCTTTCAATAAAGCAAATGAATATTAATTGAAATACATCAAAACATACTAAATAAATCATAGATGTAAGCAATCTCCTTGTTTCCCAAATCACATTCATAACAGACCTATACAAAACATTTAATTAAGAAAGACTTATTTTTAAATTCTACTCACTATGATTTTGCTCATTATAAAACTTTGCTGGAAGTTTTTAAATTTAAAAGAATTGGTGATCAAAACTTGGATTTCTTCTTGTACATTAATCTTTACAAATGGTGAAACTACAAATAGTAATTCATTCTGTATTTGAGAAAAGAAGGTTATGAGCAAATAATTTCTAAGTCCAATATATTGCTGTAAAATGTTTCTTTTGAGAATTATATACTGATCTACATCAATAAATCAATCAATTGTGGTACTTTTTTTTTTTTCATTTTTTTCCTGCAGCCTGGCAGGAAACCTCTGGCATCGTTTCCTGAAATAGTTTCAGTGCTTAGCCAGCTAAAAGTGTAGGATCCTTTCCAGAGATCTGGGTGAGCTGTGTGTGTGTGTGTGTGTGTGTGTGTGTGTGTGTGTGTGTATGTGTGTGTGTGTGTGGCCTTCAAGTGATGTTACTGTTTGCTGTTTTGTAAGTTGACTCACTGCTGTTTTGTAAGTTGACTCACGGTTTGAAAGCTTTCTTTTGTTATTAAAACACACAGGCAAAGGAGGAGTCATCATCAGATTGAATGGACCAAAAGTGGGAACCACAGTTAATATTAAGAACCCTGGAGTCATCGTCCTCAACCTGCCCCAGTGGGGAAACATCAGAGGCAGGTTTCCCCTGGCTCATCTTTCTGTTTCATCATCGATTGCTGCCAAATACATGCAAATATAAAATAAAAAAAGTCGACTATAAAAGATTATTTATCTACTGTACCCATATTCATGGAGTCTTTTTAAGGCTTTGAACTTTGGGTTACTAAACCCTACAGATTTTAATTTCTGGACATGAAGTTATTATCCTACTGAAATTCAGTTAATGTTGATGAATAGCTTATATTCATGTCTTTCTTTTAAACAGCATCTACATACATTCTCTCACTTGATCCTCATGATAACTTGCAGAAGAGCAAGTGCTTTTTCCCCTCCCTTAAAAGCAAAGAGAGTCACAGGAATTACACAGCTTGCTCAGAGTTGCCTTCCAGCTAGTGGATTTACGGTAGACATGAAGAGACTTGGAATTTCCACTGTACCACACTCCTGATTGCTTCTACAAGGCCAAATGCCGGAAAAGTTTATTAAACCTCAGTGACCTTGGTTATCCACCTGCTTCCTCTGTAAACCTCTAAGCTGGCTACAGAAAGAATGAGTTAATACTACCCAGAGTTCTCTTGCCATCCAAGCACCACTACAACTACTTCCTGTCATATATAACCAAAGGTTCTGAAAAAATTTAGATAGACTGTCTCCCTTCTCTAGTCTAGTCACTCCCCAAACCCCTACGAAGGTATCAGTCTACTGTGCTGGATGGCTGGAGCCACCCCTTCTCTGTGCTCTGTAAACACCACAAATAAAGCTTTCCAGGGCACATCTGTGTCCCCCACCAGATTGTGTGCTTCAACATAAGGACCCCAACTTTTAACTCCTGTGTTGACTGCACCTATCATGGTGCCTAGCACACTGTATACTTTGATAAATATTTCTTGGATGAAGGAATAAATATGAGAATCACATGAGATGGAATTTGCAATTATTTTAAGAAAGAACCTTCCTTTGGTAACATATCTCAATAAACTGTTTGAGGTAAAGGTGAGACCTGAGGGCATGGGTCAGACAATGAGGTCAGAGAGCAGCTTAATGTTGCAAACAAGATAAAGAGGAATTTGGCCTTTACAAGAGAATGAGAAACGACAAATAGAGAAAAGGAGCACAGAAAAGGAAGTGAAATCAAGCCCAGAAATGGATTACTGAGACATCCCTGGCAGCAGTAGCTTCCATTGGAAATGGCTTGCACCACGGAAGCGCAAAACCCTCCTGATTCCCACCATGCCTCCCAGCCTGGTTTCAGTGAGGCCCCCACTCACCACTGTTCTGCGTAAGCTCCGCTGTGGTTTGGGTGTTTGAGTGTTTTCCCCAAGGGCTCATGTGTTGACATTGAATCCCCATTATGAGGTATTAAGAGGTTGGAAACCTAATCCAACTATGGTGTTTGGAGGAGCTTTTGAGAGGTGGTTAGGATTAAAGTCATTAGGGTGGAATTCTCCCTCCATGATTGAATCCTGGTGTCTTTAGAGAAAGAGTGAGAGAGATCAGAATAGGCACAGGAACAAGCACCCCTGGGCTTTCACTTGTGATACCCTGCCCCACTTCAGGTCTCTGCCAGGAAGAAGCCGTCTCCAGGTGTGGCCCCTTGGCCCTGCACCCTCAGAACCATGAGACAAAATAAACACACCTCCTTCCCTATCACTCACACAGTCTGTGGTATTGTGTTGTTAGTGACCAAAAGTGGATGAATATAGGCTCTTTGAAAATTGGGAAAGGACCTGGGTTTCATATCTGGGCTCGCTTGATGCAGAAAAGAGGTAATAGTCACAAGACCTGAGGATAAATTATTCATGAAAACAAAAACCTACTAGAAACTTGAAAAAAAATTCCAGACCAGATCTGAATTTCGACAAACAGAAATGTGGACTCAAGACAATCTTATATAGATATTAAGGCGATAAGAAAAAATAACTCTGCGGACATACAGATTTCCTAATAAATGAATGAAAGAAGTCTGGAAATATAAATAGAAATGGAGAGATTTAATTCCTCATCCATACAAACATTCATCGGTCAGTAAGCTTTTGAAAAGAAGTAGGCCATGCTGTAGCAAGATATGGCACCTAGGCGTTTAAGAAGACAGCAGAAGCACCAAGTTCTCCATGACCTTCCCCTTGACCTTCTCCTCTAAAGAAGGCCATAAAAGAATTCTCTGGCTTTACTTTAAAGTAGGTCATAAAACCTGCATCCCAGAAGTCCCTGCCCTGTACCCAGGGGAAAGGAATATCCTCACCTCTGAAGACACAGGGACAGAGATGCATCTAAACACTCCTTTCACAATCTCCCCCAGCTTAATACCAATAGATTAAACTTCTACACACTGTATAAAAAGAGTTTTCTCTGTTTCCTTGAGTCTGGTTCTGAAGACTCCCATGTTACATAAAACCTATGGAATAAATTTGCATGCTTTTCCCCTGTTAATCTCTCTTTTCTTATAGGTGCTTCAGTTGTGAACTTTGCAATGGGTGAGAAATCTCTTCTCCCCTATAATTTCACTAAGCAAAATATAACACTAAAACAGACATGGTTCACCCCTTATATATAACTTGCAATACAGGGGAAAATGTAGGGGAGCTCTAACTAATGCTCCATGGGTGATTATACAGGGTATGACTGGAGCATAGGGGAGTGGTAACTAAATGTGACTCAAGTTATTAGGAAACTCCTTTTGTGAATCATGTTTAAGCTGAAAACTAAGGGCTCAAGTTGAGGGATTGGTAAGAATATTCCAGACAGAGGAAACAGAATATGGGAAGGCCCAAAAATTAGAGGGAGCAGGGCATGTTGAGGATTTGGAAGTAGTGCTGGAAAGTTGAGAGTGGGGTTGCAAAGAGAAGACACATCAAGAAAGACTTGGAAGCATGTACATATGTGAGAATATCAATGCCCATCTCCATATCATGTATGGGGAAGGGGAGGGTGTGGGGGATGCCAGGGGAAGCTCACCAAGTGCTGTGTGCATGTATGTCACTATCACTCTGAACTGCATTATGATGTGAGACTACAATGCACCAATAAAAGTATATGTAAAAAAGAGTTTGCATTTTATTCTGAAGGTAATGCGGAGTCACTAAAGGGCTTTAAGTGTGTTTCAAGGTTAGATGGTTGAGAAATACCATTCTGGCTTGAGCACAGAGATGGATTAGAGTCAGACAACTTAGATGTAGAGAAACCAGTTGGAGTAATAGTAAACCAAGGGGAAGTGATGCATAAAGGAAGGAAGGGTCGTGTGTATTAAGAAAATTTTAATTATCCAAGGGATATTTAGAGGCAATATCCATAGCATGGAACAACTAACTGAATATGTACGTGGGAATGGAGATTATACCCACAGGTCTGGGCAACTGAGGGCTGCCCTCCCTGCTCGATGTCAAAGGGAAAGAAGCTCATTGGAAGGAAAAAAATAATTGGTGTTTTTTTTTTGAGACACATCAGGTTTGATGTTTATATGAGAATCTCAAGTGAAGGTCTCCTGAACATATAAAGAATATCCCTAATTCAAAAATTCAAAATTGGAAACTATCCCAAATCAGAAAGACTTTGAGCATTGACCAACACTATAAGTGGAAAATTCCATACTGTGACTTTGTTTCATACATGAAAACATTAAAAATATTGTATAAAAATACCTTCAGATTATATATATATATATATATATATATATATATATGGTATATATAAAATGTAACTGAATTTTGTATTTAGACTTGGGTACCATCCCCAAGATGTCTCATTATGTATCTGAAATACAAAATTATCTGAAATTTGAACCAATTCTGGTTTCAACATTTTGGATAAGCGCTACTCAACCTCTAGTTGGATAGTAAGGGAAACTTAAAAGAGAAATATGAGATGTAGATTTGAGAGTTATAATCAGGTGGATGGTACTTCAAGGACAAAAAGAAAACAAGGTCATCCAGAAACATGACTGTGAGTAGAAAACAGAGCCTTGGCCTCATCTGTAAGGAAAACCAGGCCTTAAGGGGAAGAGAGACAAAGCAGACTGCATACCAGCCTGAGAGAAGAACCCAAAGGGTTCAGAGGAAAATCAGGAAAGAAAATTGTCCAGGGAGCCAAGGGAAAAGTTTCTTAAAAAATAAATAAGGATGATGGGCATGGTGGCACAGGCCTGTAATCCCAGTACTTGGGAGGCTAAGAAAGGAGGACCGCAGGTTCAGGGCCAGCCTCAGCAACTTAGCAAGGCCCTCATCAACTTAGTGAGACCCATTTCAAAATAAAAAATATGGAGTGTTGGCATGTAAGTCAGAGGTAGAATGCCCCTGGATTCAATCCTCAGTACCATAAAATAAATAAAATAAAATAAGTGATCCACAATTCCAAACATTACTAGATCAATGACATAGATCTTTAATGTATCCACAGGATTTTTTCCCTACTGAAGGCATTACTGACTTTTCTGAAGGAGTTTCAGTGGCAAAGGAGGCTGGAAACCCATTCTGCACATTGAGGAGTGAAAGGAAGATAAAGGTATAAAAATAACAGGAGTGAAAAAAATGACAGGAGTGGATAAAATTTAAAAGATGTTCAGTTATGATGAAGATGACATAAACTATAGGAAACATGAGGGTTTTTTTTTTTAATAGATGAGTGACTTGAACCTGTTTAGATACTGATAGGAAGAAATTGGTAAAGAAGAAAGATTATCAATAGTACAAAGATCCTTCTATTTAGGCAGGGAAAATTAAGCACAAGAACTGGTCTAGAAAAAGAGAAAATACTTACTATAGTAACAGAAATAGGGGCTGGAATTGGGGGAGATGAGGGCATTCCTGCCCAAAGGCTTCTAATTTTTTTTTTTTTTGTGAAACAGGAGCCAACCATCTGCTGAAATGAGGGATGGCAGCAAAGAAGAGAAAAGGGGATTTGGTGGGTCCAACATTTTAAAATAATGCTGATTTGAAATAACATTTGTGGAGAGAGTCATCACTGGCTGAAGGAAGAGAGGAATTCCAGATGATGTGGAAGGCAGAGGGTGGGGACCATAAATTTATGAATTACTCTACCACATCTATTGCTTGTAGTGGCAGTAAGCCATTTAAGGGAAGGTGCTGAAAAGGTCGATAGATAAATTAACTAGGGGAAGGGGTTATTTGTCATACAAATGCAATGGAAGGAAATTAAAATTTTCATGATTTGGGCAAGAAAATAATATGATTAGCAAAGGTGTCTCAGTGGAAGCCAACTTACACACACCTGGCCCTCAAGAGGACTCAAGGAGAATAGGAGGTATCCATCCAAGAGATCCCTGATGTGTCATGTTCTATTCATTGGGAAACAACTTGAAACTTGTGAGGGTATTTGGGTGTTTTGTTTTGTTTTGTTTGTTTTGTTTTGTTTTGTTTTGTTTTGTTTTGTTTTGTTTGCGGTACCGGGGATTGAACGCAGTAGCGTTCTACCTCCGCGCTACGCCCCCGGCCCTATTTTTTAGACTTTTTATTTTGAAACCGGGTCTCACGAAGTTGCGAAGGGCCTCAATAAGGGGAGAGAGAGAGAGAGAGAGAGAGAGAGAGAGAGAGAGACAGGGAGAGACAGGGAGAGAGAGAGCGAGAGAGCTGAGGCTGGCTGCGAACCAGGATCCTCTGGTCTCTGCCTCCCAAAGTACTGGGATTACAAGCGTGCGCCACCACGCCCGCCTCAGGGTATTTGTTTTGAAGGGGGAAAGAGAGTAACCTTTTGGGACACATTACCTAAATAATGGTATCTCTTTGACGGTGTAAAACTTAGCTCTGTTTGTTTAGGAAATGGGCAATATAGACAACCAGTTATCAATTTCCTCTTAGCCATGGAACAGGTAATCAAATGCACTGCCATAGGCCTTTCAGTGTCAGCCACTCAGCACTGCTCAACATGAAAAAAAAACTAAAAATTATGCTCTGTTATGAATACAAATTTGCATTTTAAAAACATTCATAATAGACCTATCTTTAATGATGCCAGTAAATACTAAAGACATGGAGGAAGAGGATAATTACTGTATCCTTCTATTCCAATTTTATTTACTTATTAATTGAAAAAATGTATTGTCCCTTGTTATGGGGACACAAAGATGAAAAACCCAGTTCCTGCTCTCCAATTGCTCCCAGAGAAGAAAAGGTAAACCAATTCCAATAAGTGGGATGATGCTACAAATGACATATGAATGAGATGAGGAGAGCCGGACTCTGCAACATGAATGGGATCAAGGAAGGCTTCTGCTGTGATTCTTACATGCATTGCACAGTTAAACTGGCTTATTTTAAGTTATGCACATAGATGTGGACACATTACAAGGATGACTTGAGATTATATCCTGAGATTCTTACAATAGTAAATACTGATAAATCGAGACCTATAATTCAAATATCACAATGTTCTATTTTTTTTATGTCTGGAATACCATAAATCGAACACCTAGTCTTAACCCGAAATAGGTTTGCAAAAGCTTAACATCATATTAAAAAATCAGGATTAATCTTTCTCAGCTATATTATTGTTTGATTACAGTCAGCCATCTGATATTTCCGAGTTAACAGTCGATCATAGCATTGCTGGGAGAGGCAGAGCTCAGCAAATCTGCCCTTGCAGAATACTCTACACTAGGATTGCAAGATGCTGTACACACGAACAATGCAAACAGCAGAACTAAGAACAATTAAATGGGATTTTTTGGCAGTCTTTATTTGAAAGCTTATGTTCCAATGCTGTAGGTCAAGGAATGTACTAAATATACAATTCTCTGTCCATTGTTATTCAGTGCTTTTAAGCTCATCTATAACCAGATTATTAAAAAGTACAAGGGAGATATGAAATGAGCGGCTAGCGCAAACAATATACTGGAAGACATTTATTAATACAGTGTGTTATCAAGATAGTTGAAAATAGATGAATTCGGATTCTCTCAAATGCCTGAGAACTAGTAGAAAATTTGACACTTTCTATTGCATTAACTCTTTCATGGGAACATTTATTGAGTTTCTTCAGACCTTGTGCATTAGTGAATACACCTCATAAAACTGATTTTACCTATAAAGACTTGAATCTTCTCACCCAATAGTAAATGCAACTACTTTGATGGTGTGTGTGATTTCTTGAAAATAACTAATGTGCTTCCTTTAAATTTTCACATTCTCTGTTCCTATTACTAAACATTTAACACTGATAAAAACATCACGCAGTATATGACTTTGTGCAAATAAGTTTATAGACTTCAACCTCAGTTGGACTCTCAACACTTCCTGAAAATAGTTCTGTCTCTTTGGTCAGCTTTCTTGACCATTTGCCACAGTAATCATTTACTATTAGTATATAGTTGACATACAATAAACTATAATTGCATAGTTAAGTGGGCTATTTTATAACTTTCAGCATTTGTAAGCACCTGTGAAACCACCAACCACCATCCAGGTAACAGACATATACAGCATGCTTAAAGGTTTCTTTATATCCCCCATTATCTCATCCCTCTGTCTCCTCCATCCTCAGGCAAACACTGGTCTGCTTATCTGTCATTATATGTTGCTTTACATTTTCAAATTTTACATAGAGATATTCACATAGTATGTTCAATCCTATATTTGATTTCTTTCACTCAACATAGTTATTATGATTCATTTATGCTCTTCTATGTGTCAATGTAGCATTTCTCTTTATGAATAACCCACAGTTTATTTAACTGTTTAACTATTGATGGACATTTGAATTTTTTCAAGTTTTTGACTATTGCAAACATAGCTGCTATGAATATTCATACACAAGTCTTTGTATAGACATATGCTTTCATTCTCTTGCATAAATACTGAGCAGTGGAATATCTGGATCATATGGTAGGTGCATATTTAGCTTTTTTAAAGAAACTGCCAAGCTTTTTCAAACTGGTTGTATCATTTAAAATTCCCACCAGTTTTCTTTTGTTTAGTGTTAGTATAGTATATCTCTGCCTGTTCTTTTACTTTTAACCGATCTGTGTCAATATATTTAAAATGAGTGTCTTGTAGGCAGCATATAGTTGAGTCTTTTTTATCCAACCTGAGAATCTCTGCCTTTTAATTGAGTGTGTTTAAAAAAAATTTAATGAAATTATTGATATGGTTGTGTTTAACTTTATCATCTCACTATAGGCTTTCTATCTAGATGATTTGCTCGTTATTTTCTTTATTCTTTTTCTACATTCCTATGGATTTGTACAGTATTTTTCTGATTACTTTTTTAACCTTTGTTGACTTACATAACTTGATTGGGGTTCATGTGTGTGTTAGCAGTTGCTTTTGTATTATGCTATACATGTTTAATAACAGTCTACCTTCAGTTAATATGATTAAGTTTTGTCTACAGTGTAAGAAACATAGAAATGTACTTACATTTTTGCATTCATCAGCATTGTGCTATTATTTCATAAATTTTACTGTTTTTTTTTTTGTTTGTTTGTTTGTTTGTTTTGTGGTACTGGGGACTGAAGCCAGGGCCATTCAACCTCTGTCCCATATCCCAAGCCCTAGTTTATTTTTTATTTTGAAACAAGGTCTTGCTAAGTTTCCCAGACTGGTCTTGAACTTGCTGTCCTGTTGTCTCAGACTCCCAAGTACTGGTATTACAGGCTTGTGCTACAGTGACCAGCTCATAAATTTTACTTTTAATTATATTATGAACCTCAAATGAACTTGTCATTACTTTTGTTTTAAACAATTATCTTTTAAAGATATTTTTAAAATAAGAAGAAAAACTTACATATTTAACATTTCTGATGGTCTTCATTCCTTTGTGTAAATACAGATTTCTATCTATTATCATTTGCCATCTTCAATCTGAAGAACCTTTAACATTTTTTGATATGTAGGTCTATTGGTTATTAATTTTCCATCATTTGTTTGTCTAAAAAATATTCTTTCACTTTTATTCTGAAAGATATTTTCAGGGACAGTTCCACCAAGAAGTCTGTTGTAATTCTTAACTTTTTTCTTCTGTATCTAGTATGTCCTTTTATTGTGAACCCTTAATGATTTTTCTTTATCACTGATTTTAAAGAATTTTATTATTATATGCCTTGCTGAAGATTTACCCCAGTGTCTTATGCTTGAGGTTATATTTTCCCTCAAATTTTGAAAGATTTTCGCTATTATTTCTTCAAATATTTTTCTAATGCTCCCTTCAGAAATTCCAATTTCATGTATATGTTTCAGTTCTACATTGTTCCAATGTTCACTGATGATTTACCTTTGATTCATTTTTCTTTTTGTGTCATTGTAGATAGCTTATTTTGCTTTGTCTTCAAGTTCATTAGTCTTTTCTTCTGCAGTTTCAATCTGCTAATACTTATCCAGTATGTTTTTCATCTTGGACATTTATTTTTCACTTCTAAAAGTTTGATTTGAGTATTATCTTTTCTACCTCCACTCAATATGTCTAAATCTTTCATTATCTTTCTGCACATAGGAAATATAGTTATGATAACTATCTTAATATCTTTATCTAGAATATCTATTATTGCATCACTTTGAGGACTTTCTCTTAATTTTTCCCTTCATTATGTGTAATATTTTCCTGCCTTTTTCATGTTTGTTAATTCTTATTTAATGCCAAATATTGTACATTTTACCTTATTCGGTATGGAATATTTCATATTACTATAAATAATCTTGGGCACTAGACATGTTTGGATCCCTATAATCTTGAACATTCTTTAGATTACAATTAAGTTAGTTGGAAAATGTCTGCTTTTCTTGAGGCTTGATTTTGACAGGTGAGACTGGAGCAATGTTTAGTCTGGAGCCAATTTTGCCTTGACACTGTAGTAATACCTTTTTGAGTGCTCTAACTGATGCCCCATCAATTGCAATTTTTTTTTCCATTAAGGCAAATGGGAATAGATACTTTTTCTGATCCTAGGTGAGTTCCAGTGATTGTTCCCCTCTGGCCCTTTCAGGAGTTTCTTTCCTCAGGCTTGGATAGTTCCTTCACATGCATGCCGTGATTAGTGTTCAGCTAAAGAACTGAAGAGATTCTGTATCTCTCTTCTTCTTCTTCTTCTTCTTCTTCTTCTTCTTCTTCTTCTTCTTCTTTTCTCTCTCTCTCTCTCTCTCTCTCTCTCTCTCACTCACTTTCTCTCTCTCTCTCTCCTTCAGCTTTCCGTCTTGCTCTTTCTTCCTCCCTTCATCCTTAATCCCTACTTCTCTCTTCCTCTCTAAGACTCCCTTGTAAACCCTACTTAACTTGGCCTTCCCAAACTATCAGTTTTATTTCCTCTACTCAAGAATTTTGCTATGCTCCATGTGGGTACCCTCATCCCTGCCTTTTCTCTGGGAACATTCCAGGCAGTAGGCTGGGGCACTCATGGGATTCACCTTATTTTTCCTCCTCTCTCAGGAAAGGGATTACTGTATTTACTATCTGATATCCTTTGTCTGACAACCATATTCTTAATATTTTGTCCAGGTTTTAAACTGCTTAAAGAAGCTTAAAGAAGGGAATTCATCTCTTATTACCCCATCTTATCCAGAAGCAGAAGTTCACAATTCCTATATTAAATCTTCAAAATCTTCACCTCCTTCTTTCCATTGCCTCTCAGAAGACAACCTTGCTTGAGGCCTCAAGTATAACTTGTTAACTTCCTGTCTGTGCACTCTACATTTTATCTAAACTCACAGCCACTTTTTAATTCCTTCCCTTCTCCCTCCCCCAATTTTTGATACATTATACAGCTTTATTAAGTTTAGTATTTTGCCACTTTTGCTTCAAGTGGCTTTATTTTTTATACTTTCATTGGTGCATTATAGTCTCACATCATAATGTCATTCATAGTGATAGTGACATACACGCACACAGCACTTGGTGGGCTTTCCCTTGACTCCTTCCCCACACCTCATCCTCCATACATCGCCCCAAAATTTAACTTGTAACATTTATGGGGTCCTCAATTTCCAGGCAACTTTTCCTTCCATATTTTTGGCAAGTGCATTTCTTCTAGCTTTTTTCCTTTGGATGCTCCTTCTCAAGTCTAACTCCTCTTTTCTAACTGATGTTATTCTTTGGAGGCGTTCTGTCTTTAGTCATCTTTTCTCCTAACCCTATAGACTCTTCCTGAGTATATTAATCTGCTTGGGCTGCCATAACTAAATACCCTAAACTGGTGGCTTAAATGAAACAAATGTATTTCCTCACATTTTGGGAAGCTGGAAGTCCATGATCAAGGTGCAGGCAAGGTTGGTTTCTTCTGAGGTCTCTTCCTGGCTTGTAAATAACCTCTTTTTGTGCTTTTCTCTGTGCACATACATCTTTGATGTCTCTTCCTCTTCTTATAAGGACACCAGCCCTATGCATTAAACCCTTCCTTTTATGTCATTTAACCATAATTGCTTCCTTAAAAATCCTATCTCCAAGTATAGTCACACTGGGGTTAGGGTGTAGACATGAATTTTGCAGACAGAATTCAATCCATAATACTGACTTACTTCCCCCTTTCCCATTTCTTTACCTCCTGGCTACTAAAAAATCCAAATCCATCCCCCATCCTTGCTCCTAAGAACATGCTCATATGTTTAACTCTCTATCGAACATTTCCATTTGAATATTATGCTTTACTCTACATGTTTACTCTACAAACCTAATTAAGTAACTATTCCACATCAAGTTTCTTGAATTCACTTTCTTAGTAAATTACCCATCTTTCAATCTATCTACTAGAAAATGTAGGAGCCATTCTTGACCTTTTTCCTCTCATGTCCCCACTGCATCTAACTGTTTGCCAATTTTTTTCAGTCTATCTCCTTAATATTCTCTAAATCTGCTTCTTCCTTTATTTCTACTGTCATAACCTTAGTTCAATAGTTCTTACTTTTTATACTCTTTCAAATACATATTATATACCTATATACACACACACATATGTATATAAATTTTATATATTTTATATATTAGGTTGAACTATATATATTTTAATTTATATATAAATTATTATATATATACATATATATATATATATTGGGTTGAACTATATCTTGTCCCCAGGCTCATCTCCTTATAACTATATTACCATATTCCACTGTATTTGTCATGACCTATAAAAGAAAAACCTGAAAAGAGTACTTGTATATTAACACTCTCCAAAAATTTTAGACCATCATTGACTTCAGGATAAACCCAAAGTCCCTAACATGAGCTATAAGCTCTTTTATGACCTCATGACTACATACCTCTCTAAGTTTTGTCTGCATTTGCTGCCATTCCCAACTCGTCCATACCTAGACCCTAAATTATATAGTGAATAGCACATATTCTGTCACTTATTTCTCAATAACCAGCACTGAACGCAATAGCAATTACAAGTAAGAGTCTGCTGAAGGGAATGCCTTAATAAATAGAGGGATGCACTTAAAGCTATTGACCCAAAGGCTCATTACATATAACTGCAAAAAGTCTCAAATATATTTTCATATATTGCACAACAGATATACATTTTGTATTTCTGCATCAGAAAAAAATAGTGACAGTAGAAAATGTATTGCTGGAACAATAACGCTTACATTTTAATCAGCCAGAGATAATATACAGCAACTTAGTCTAAGGCAGGGCATTTCTTTATTTTTTATCTTAAACCATAAGTCAGAGAGTTATTCAAGTGCAGATAGTTATAAAGACATTCGAGTTGATGTGATGCAGTTTGTCACAATAATCAAGCATTTACAAGGCTATTCATCCAGGTTTCATTTCCCAGTCAGCTGGCTCATTACTTGATCCCCAGTTCTCATGAAACACTGTTCTTCCAAAGGCCTCCAGCTCCTTTAGAATCTTAACTCCAGATTAAGATTTCATTGTCACTCAATCCTAACTCAGTGATACTTTTCCTACCACTTCTTTTTTTATCCAGTAATTCATCTTTCCAACATGCTGCCCAGATGCTTCCCAGACTCAACAGCTTCCTTTCTCCCGTTGCATGGTTTTGCAGATATTCACAGCCAACATGGGCATTCCTTTACCCATCTGTGCTATCCCAATCTTCAGGTGCCTCTCTCTTTCGAATTCCTTCCTCCAGCTCCCCTGTTCTTCACACCACCTGCCAACTCCAAGGGTAAAGTTGCTCCACTGGGGTAAAATTATCACTTTCATGTAGGCTGCCAGGCACAGGAGTCCTGCCTAGAACAGAACACTGGCATTCTGTAACCTAAAGAATACTGTGACTATCCCTGCCAAGGGAAACTCTCAATCTCTGAAAATTTCACAGGGGGACATTTTCAGTACACCCTGCTTTGAGTATGTGAATCACAATGAAAGTCGGTGCCAACATCACTTATGACCAATCCTTCTCCAGTCACAGGGCTATTACTGCTGCAGACTTACCATGACAAGCCAGAGTCTCTTAGAGACTGGAGTTCACTGGCATATCAGGCCTTGATGCCCTTCACTTACCCTCACAGCTAGGATAAGCTCAATTACTCAGGGTGCCTGTACCCTCGAAGACCAAACCAGACCTTCATCTTCAAAAGGAAGTTATCTTTGTTACTTCTCTGACCTGGACCCTGAACCCCACTTCTGATGTTTCAGTTTTTAGTTTGATACTAGAACTCTATTTGACTCAAACCTTGCTATGACAGCTCATTTTATGTGTCAACAGAACTGAGCTATGGGTGCCCAGATGTTAGTTGTTGAAACATTCTTCCTGGATGTGTCTGTGAGAGTATTTATACATGAGATGAGCTTCTGAATCTGTAAACTGAACAAAGCAGAGTGCCTCCTCTAATGTGGGTCATCTTCATCCAATCCATTGAGACCCGAATAAACGAGTAAAACAAAAAGGCAAAGAAAGCAAGATCTCTCTCTCTCATTCGTTGTTTTCCCATAGAATCCTAATATACCTGTCTAGACTGACTGTTCTCTTACTCCACTGCTGAGTCATCTTGTCACTCAATTGTACCCCCTGCTACATATCGGGGCCATATTTGCTCTTACCAATGCCTTTTCTCCACCCTGGAACCATATCCCCATTCTCATCAGTCATCTGAAATCTGACTACTCTAATGGCAGATACCTGCCAGCATTACTGTTTCTTCTTTACTATGCTCCTCTGCTTCCCCTCATGCAACTTTCAGGGAAGCTACTTATGAAACATCATTTTATCCTTCCCTCAGTCTTTAGACACTGAAGTCTCTCCACCAAAATGGATATGCTCCCAAATCTGTTACTATTTCTACTCTGCCAAGACCTAACTCCTTCTGATCTACAATGAGTATAAAGTGGAATTTGGGAAACAGTCACTACCTAATCCCCAATTAGATAACATATTTTACAAAATAATAGCCCATACTTTTTAAATGAGTGTATCTTCAGTGAATTTTGGTAAAGGGTTGGGGAAGAGGAGAGAGGAGAGGGTAGAGGAAGGGAGGATGGACAGGATCAACGCACAATAAATGAGTGTATAGAAATATCTGAGTGATTCCCATTAATTTGTATGATTAATATGTTAATAACTGTAATAAAAAAGAATTAATTAATAAACAAAAATAGAGATGTCACTGTGATTCAGTTCCTGAGAATAAAGCACATGGTATGATAGCTTGCTGAGTATAGTCTACAATTCAAAAAACTAATAAAAATTTGACCTTTTTAATTTATAAACCTATTTAAGTCCTTCTATTTAATTCTTCCCAATAAAGCACTAATTACACACTACTTTTTTGTATTTGCACACATTATAAAATAATGAAGAGGCCCTAAAATTAAAAAATCATTATTCATTAATGGTTAAGAACTCTATTTAAAACAATTTAATTTCAATATATGTATAAATATAAATAAAATGGTTATATGTGTATACACATTCAAAACTAATCCAACACCTTTAACATGTTATTTTCCCTTTCAATAATATGATTGTACATAAGTATGTATATACTTAGCAATGAATTTTGCATTGATATGATATATTGGACTCTAAAATACAAATATACTGACCTACTAAAAAAATCACACATGAACACAAATAGTAGAAAAAGTTAATTGAATATTTTAGTATTAATGATTTTTATGGTACATAGGTAAAATATAAAATGCAGAGATAATAACTTAATGACAATCTCCTTGACCATGCATCCTACTCTTAAAAGGTTGGGGCTCGTTTCTGTATCTTCTATTCTATTCCACTGGTCTATGTGTCTGTTTTTGTGCCAGTACCATGCTGACTTTATTACTATAGCTTTGTAGTATAGTTTGAAGTTAGGAATTGTGATGCCTCCTGCATGGTTCTTGTTGCTGAGAATTGCTTTGGCTATTCTGGGTCTTTTATTTCTCCATATGAAATTAATGACTGATTTTT
>PVJS01002382.1:26141-85147 GCA_004027185.1 Glis glis | reverse complement strand
GCAGATCTGCTTTCCTCGGAACGAGTCGCGCACACTCTACGTGGCTTCTCCCTCTTTATCTAAGTCCGCACCTATCAGAATCCTGCTGCCTACATTCAGGGCAGGGCTTTCTCTTTAATCTGCTGTTACACACCCAAAATCACATAATCTTGGGTGTGTCATGATCAGGTCAAGTTGACAACTTAGATTAACTATCACACTTGGTATCTTGTAATACTGAGCACCTGCCCATTAACATGGGGTGGGTCCCAGATGGGTCCTGTTCACATTGCATTCTCTTCTGTGTGTGTGACATCTCTCTTTTTTTAAAAAAATTGTGGTATAATATGATATTATTTTGTAATCAATTAATTTTTAATTGTGGTAAAATATACATAACATAAAATTTACCCTCTCAACCATTTTCAAGTGTACAAGTTGGTGCCATTAAGTGCATTCTTACGACTGTGCGGCCATTGCCAGCATCCACCCCAGAATGTTTTCTATCTTGTACAGCTGACACTCAGAACTCATAAAATGTGAAGTCTCCATTCCCATCACCATTTTACTTTCTTTCCCTGTAAACAGACTGTGCTAAATACCTCATATGAGTGATATCACTCATATTTGTCTGTATTTTCTTCCTGTTTTTCTTAGAGAAATATAATACTACAGTTGCTGTGAAGTCCTCTGGTTGCCCTGACTCAGTCTTCTTTCTTCTCTTCCCCACCTTCACCAGTGAGGCTCTCTCTTTCCAACATGTTTTATACTATAGGCATAAATATGCATAAGGAATACATGGTGCCGTTTTATGTGTTTTTAAAATTTCAATGAGTGATAGCCTACAGTTTGTTTTGAGATTTATCATATTAATGCTTTGCTAATTTATTATCATCATATAGTATTTTACTGTATAAAAAACACATTTAAAGAAATCCATTCTCCCCAGGCATGGTGGTGAAGCCTGTCTTCTCAGTACTTGAGAAGCTGAGACAGGAGGATCTCAGGTGTGAGGCCAGCCTCAGCAACTTAGTGAGACCCTCTCTCAAAATGCAAAAATTAAAAAATAAAAGGAGTTGGGAGTGTAGCTTGGAGGTAGAATGCCCCTAGGTTCAATTCCCCAGCACCCCTACTTCACACACACAAAGAAATCTGTTCTCCTATATAAATGAGATTAGCCAGTCTCAGAAAGACAAGGGTCCTATGTTTTCTCTTATATATGGAAGCTAGAGAGAAAATAGGAAACAAATGGGACTTCAGATAAGAGGAGATCAGTAGAATAGTGGAAGGGGATGGGGAAGCAGGGTGGGGGGAGACAGGGAAGGGAGGAAAAAGAAGTTTGAGGAAGAAAACAGACCAAATAATATTATGTCCATATATGAAGGTAACACTACCAATCTCAAATCTCACTAACGTGTGGAGATGGGGGGAGGAGTGTGGGGAGGAAGCAGAGTGAAACACACCAAGTGCTGTGTGCATGTAAAAACGTATCACTGTGACTCTCACTATGATGTATGATTACAGTGCACCAATAAAATCATAAAAAGAAATCCGTTCTCTTGATGGAAATGTATGCAGTTTCCTTCCTTTCCTGTTTCTTACACAACTGTAAAGTATATTCTTATTTATAATTCCTGTGCACATGGGCAAGAGTTTTCTAGGTATTATACTCAGAAGTAGAATGGACTGCGGAATATAATCTGCATCAACTTTAACACCCATTTCAAAATTGCTCTCCTAATGAGGCAAACAATGCACATTTCTATTTTAATTTAATGCAACACATTAAATTTTTGTCAATATATTGAACATAAAATGGTACTTCATTGTAGTTTTAATTGGACATTTTTAATTTTCCTGAATATGAGTTGGTTTTCTGGCCTTTGGGGTTTTCTGTGAGTTGAGTGTTTTTCCATTGTGTTGTCTTTATCATATTGATCTGTAGAAGTTCTTTATATATTCTGGGAGTTAATAATTTGATTTGATACTCACAGATAGTCCCAGTCTATTATTTTTTCTTTCACCCTTTAATGGCGTATTTTGTTGTGCAGAAATTTAAAGAATCAATTCTTTTCTTTATTATTTGTCAACTTTGTGTCTAGTATAAAAAGTTTTCATACCCCAAGGTAATATTTGCCTATATTTTCTTTTTACAACTTTAAAGTATTGCTTTTTTGGAGCTAGATATTTAATCCACCTGAAATTTATTATTGTGTATGGCAAAGGGTAGGAATTGACCTCTGTCTATTTTTCCCCACGGAGAAATAACAACTTTCATAGCACCACTTATTGAACAATCCACTTCTGTTAATTACAAAACTTCTGTAGATAAAGGTGTGGGTCTGTTTCTGGGTTCCGTGATCTGATCCTTCGCTCTCTCCATCTTGCCGCCATGTCTCAGTGTGGGAGCCATGCAGTTTTGGTACACAAGTAACCTTCCTTTATTTTCCTTCTGTTTCAAAATTGTCTTGTCTCTTCTTGATCTTGCATACTTTTCTTCCTTTTAGGAGTTTGTTTTCCCTCCCTCCATCCCTCCCTTCCATCTTTCTATTTCTCTCTCTCTCCCTCTCCCCTCTACTTATTTTTTGTGGTGCTAGGGATTGAACTCAGGGGCATTCTACTCCAAGCTACATCCCCAGCCCCATCCCTTTTTATTTTTTGTTTGGAAACAGGTTCTTGCTGGGTTGTTGAGAGTCTCACTATGTTGCTGAGGCTGTCCTTGAACATGTGATCCTCCTGTTTCAGCCTCCCAAGTGCTGGGATTACAGGCGTGTGCCACCACGCCTGGCTCCTTTTAGTAGGGTTTTTTTTTTTTGTGATACTGGGGGTTGAACCCAGGGGCATTCTACCTCCAAGCTACACCCACAGCCCTATTTTTTAATTCTTTATTTTGAAACATGGTCTCACTAAGTTGCGGAGGGCCTCACTAAGTAGCTGAGGCTGGCCGCGAACCTGGATCCTCCGGTCTCAGCCTCCCAAGTACTGGGATTACAGGCGTGTGCCACCACACCTGGCTCCTTTTAGTAGTTTTGACAAGGCATGATCTACATACACTCTAAAGTGCACAGCATGGTTAGTTCTGATGGTAGGAACATACCCATCATCTCCAGGTTCCTTGTGCCTTTTTGTGACCTCTCCCTCCTGAACCATCCCTCTATACTGTTCAGATTTTCCAAGTTTTTACATAAAGCCCTTCATTTTTTTTTCTATTGCAGGATTCCATGATCTCACAGTGCATTTCGCTGTCACGTCTCCTTAGGATACTCTTGGTTATGACAATTTTTCAGACTTTCCTTATTGTTGATGACCTTGACTTAGGTCAGGTATTTTGTAGAATGTCCCTTAATTTGGAATTTGTCTGATGCTTTTTCTCATGGTTTGACTGGGGTTATAGATTTTTGGGAGGAAGACTACACAGGTAAAGTGGCATGTTCATCACATCATATCAAGGTTACATACTGTCCACTTATCCCTGTTGATGATACTCTTGATCACCTGGCTGAGGTAGTGTTTGTCAGGATTGTCTACTGTAGACTTACTCTACCCCTTCCCTGCTTTTCATTCACCACTCTGAAATGAAATCACTGTGCACAGTCTGTGTTTACTTAAGGAGGGTGGAGTTATGCTCCTCCCCAAGGGCGAAGTGTCTTCATAAATAATCTAGAATTCAACATAGAACCCTTCCTCTCTCCCTCCCTCGCTTCCTCCCTCCCTTCTTCTTCAATATGGACTCATGCATATTTATTGAACACTTTTGGCTATTATCCAACAATACTTCATTTTGTCGTTCAGATTGTTCAGCTTTGGCTATTGGTCAGTTGACTTTTATGTCCTTTCCATACTCCTGCCAATATCCTTCATCATCATTATTATTATTGTTATTTACTTCCTTACTTTCTGGCACTTAGAAGATGCTCCAGGTGCATCTTATATATTTTTTTGCTGCAGATCTAGGATCAGCCACTTCTCCAAAGAGCTCTGGCATTCTTTTCCCATTATTGGAGAGTGAAACTAGACTTTAAGATCTGGGTACTAGGTAGTGCTTGTTTCTGATGTGATATCATTGCTTCTAGACTTTATTAGCTGACATAGCCAGGAAATATATGTCTATACTAACCCATATATATGTATATATATTTATCTCTATAAATATCTATATATATCATATAAATATTTCTATGCATGACCACACCACATGTATCTATATTAAGGTAAACATGAGTTCATACTGATGTCTCAACTCTAATTTGCTACTACAGAGATCATGCTAACCTATTCTCATATCTATAACTCCTACTTTAACAGTAAGAAACCTGTATTCTTCTGTCTGCCATTTGTTTACTTAATTGTTCAATTCTAGGATATACGTATAATGGTTTCAGAATTATTAACACCTACTTCTGTGAGAAACAACTTGATCAACTAAAGAACATTAAAATAAGAAAAATTTTGTCATTTATTTTTAAATTCTTTTTATATATTTTTATTGGTGCATTGTAATCATACATTGCAGTGAGGTTTAAAGTGATAAAAATATACGTGCACGTGCACTTGGTGGGTTTCTCTCTGGATCCCACCTCTCTCCCTCTCCATTCCCGTACGTTACTGAGATGGGTGTTGATAATTTCACATATGTACATAGCGTTATTTGAATAGTTTCCTTCATCAAGTCTCCTTTGCCCCTCCTATTTCCCTTCCTCAATCCCCTTCTATTTTACTGAAGTTTCCTCATTTATCTAAAATCCCTTTTGTTTCCAATTCCTCTCTAGCTTCCACCTATGAGAGAAAACATATAACTATTAGCTTCCTGAGACTGGCTAATCTCCCTTAGTGTAATGTTCTCTAGTTCCACCTGTTTTCCTGCAAATAACATAATTTTGTTTTTCTTTATGGATGAGTAAAGTTCCATCGTGTGAATATACCACAGTTTCATTATCCATTTGTGTGTCGATGGACACCTACGCTGGTTCCATAATTTTGCCACTTATTTTTAAATTCTTATATTATTTTGTTGTTTGTTTTACTACATTGGTCAGGCCTTTCTGTATGATGCTGACTAGAGGGAGCGATGGTGAACACACTTGGTTTGTTCTTTACTTTAGTGAAAATGTTTCTTGTGCTTCAGCATTATCTATTCATTGTCAGTTTTTGAGAGATGCAGTTCACAAGGTGAAGGAATTTGGATATTTATTTATTTTTACATTGGATACCACACTGTTTCTTTGTTGGTAATCTGCTCTTTCTTTCTGGAAGCTTAGTCTTTTTGGTGTTGATGGTCTCAAACTTCTTACTGCGTGTTATGGTCTGGATCTGGACTATCCCCCCAGAGGTTCGTGTGTTCAAGGCTTGGTCCCCAGTGTAACAGTGGGGTCAGAGGTTGATGTCTTGGGAGGTGATTGATCAGGAGGGCTGTGACTTCCTCAGTGGATCAACCCATGGATAGCTGAATGGACTGCTAGGAGGAGGTGGGAACTGTAGGCAGGTGGGAGGGATATAGCTGGAGGAAGTAGGTGACTGGGGGTGTGCCCTTGGGGACTGTATCTCTTCCCCAGCCCCTTCTTCTCTTCTCTCTGCTTCCAGGATGCCATGAGCTGAGCAGCTTTCCTTTCCTATGTCCTTCCACATGATACTCTGCCTCACCTCAGGCCCAAAGCAATGGAGCTGGCCAACCATGGACCAAAACCTGAGATCATGAGCCCAAATGAACTTTTCCTCCTTTAAATCATGTCAGGTATTTTGGTCACAGTGACAAAAACTAACACAATCTGCTTAGATGTGGCTTTCTTTCTTATCTTGTCCATATAGTACTCTATAAATTTATTTTTATGAGTATTTCTTTAATTCTACATAGTACTCTATAAATTTATTTTATTATTAGTATTTCTTTAATTCTGGTAATTTTTGCCTATGTTTTCATTAAATATACATTTTATTATTCTCTCCGGGGCTTCTATTACCTGGATGTTGACATTTCTACTTCTATTCTCTATATATTTCAGCTTTTCTCTAGTATTTTATGTCTTATCCTTATTATCTACTTTAAAGTTCTTTAATTTTATCTTCCAACTCAGAAATTTGTTAACTTTTCCCACAATAGATATATCTTATGTATTGTGTTCTTTATATCAGCTATCTTGTGATAACTATTTTCTCTGGTTTCATTTCAGTGATTTTTTCTGGTTCTTGTTTCATGTGGCTGATATCTTTATCTTCTAATGTATATTTGTGTTTATTTTAATTTCTCATATCTTTTTTTCTATTCCTTTTGCTTTAGATAATGTATGCTTTCCAGTTTGTTTCCTTTTGGGAAAGGGGGGTTTATTTATTTATTTTTTTGCCTTGAAGTTCTTGTTTTCCAGGGGTGTCACCATCTCTGTTTCCACATATAGTAAGGAAGGATCACAGACAGTTACTGGTCTATATCATCCTGGATAAGTTTAAGGAGATGGAAAGACATAAGCCCCAGGTACCACAAAAACCACTGCTGAGTACTCTCATCTGATACTGTCTCACTAAGTAAAGTTGAATTTTTAAAATTTAAATTATTGGTCTTTTCTTGATAAATGATTATAAATTATTTACATTATTTGTTATTAATGACATGTTTGGATTTATTACTGCCATATTGCTTTTATTTTCTTTTTTCTTTTTCTATTTTCTTCTTTATATTGGATCGATAAAGTTTTCTTTAGTCTTCCTTTAATCTTTCTGTTATTTGGAAGCCATAGATCAAATTTTTATTCTTGTAGTGGCTATTTTAAAACTATAATTAACTATATATTTTCTAATAAAAATTAGGATGATTCATTGTTACCTTTTGCTTCCTAAGAAAAATTAAAAAAATGCTTCCTCATTCGCATTCTCCCAGCTTATTACTATTGTCAGGGTTTTACTGTTAGTTTTTAAAATTTAATGTTTACATTAGACAATGCATTATATAGTTTAGGAAGTCCAATGGTACTCTTAGGTCTGTAATGAAAAAGGGTGGTCCTTCTCTCCATCCTGCACTCTCATCAGCAAGCTCTTTCTACTCTTTTTGCTATTTTCTCATGGGTTTTCCTCCATAATTCCAAATATGATGCTCAGACTGATTTCTTGACTTTTTGTTTTTAGAATACCGTTTATTACTGTTTACTTTTTACTCTGAAAGCTCTGGATGTGGCTTTGTTTCACTGTTGTACAGCACTCATAAATACATAGTTCCCCTTATCACATCTTTGAAAGGCTGTTATATATGATTACATATATTGCAGATGTTCCTTGACTTACAATGGGGTTACATCCCAATAGACTCATTATAAGTTCAAAATATTGGCAAATCTAAAATGCATTCACTCACCTAACCCACTGAACATTGTGGCTGATCCACAGGGTACACTGCAGAATAGGTTGTTTCTTCTTGTGATTGTGTGGCTGCCCGGGAGCCGCTGCTCCTGCCATTGCCTGCTTTGCAAGGGAGAATCATACCGAATATTACTAGTCTGGGAAAAGATCCAAATTCAAAATTTGAAGTATGGGTTCTACTGTATGCATATTGTTTTTGTACCTTCAGTTTCTGCTACATGCATAGCACTTTTGCACTATGGTAAAGTCAAAATATCATTGCCTGCCCAGAGTTTGTGGGGGCAAAAGATATTTGACTGCATTGTGTAGACTAGATATGAGCCATACATCTAAGAGAGCCCATGTGAGGTCTTCTTAGGTTCTGGCTAAGAGGCCAAATGGAGAGGTAAACTGTCCCCAAGAGGAGAGAAAATGTAAGTGAATTCCTTGAGATAAGGGCAGGATTAAGTGATCAGCTGGAATAGTTCTTTTTTCTTTTCTTTTCTTTATTTTTCTTTTCTCTTTCTTTTCTTTTCTTTTCTTTTGTTTTCTTTTCTTTTCTTTTCATCTGTTCTTTTCTTTCTTTCTTTCTTTCTTTCTTTCTTTCTTTCTTTCTTTCTTTCTTTTCTTCCTTTTTCTTTCTTCTTTCTTTCCTTCTCTCTCTCTCTCCTTCCCTTCCCTTCTCTTCCCTTCCCTTCTCTTCCCTTCCCTTCCTTTCCCTTCCCTTCCCTTCCCTTCCCTTCCCTTCCCTTCCCTTCCCTTCCCTTCCCTTCCCTTCCCTTCCCTTCTCTTCTCTTCTCTTCTCTTCTCTTCTCTTCTCTTCTCTTCTCTTCTCTTCCCGTCTCCTCTCCTCTCTTCTCCTCTCCTCTCCTCTCCTCTCCTCTCCTCTCCTCTCCTCTTCTCTTTTCTTTTCTTCTCTCTCTCATGCTGGGGTGTGGTACTGGGGATTGGACGCAGGGGTATTCTACCTCAGAGCTACACCCCCGGCCCTTTTTTATTTTTTATTTGGAAACAGGGTCTTGCTAAGTTGTTGAGAGCCTTGCTAAGTTGCTGAGGCTGGCTTTGAACCTGCAATCCTCCTATCTCAGCCTCCCAGGTACTGGGATTACAGGTGTGTGTCACTGCACCCAGCTGGAACAGACTCTTTCAGGCTCCTCCAGGGAACTGCAGGTGAGTGATTTCTATGAATAGGGGACGGGGTGGGGTGGCTTGTGAAGACTCAGAGAGTCCCATTAGATAAGAGTCCTATGTTAATATTTGCTGAATGGGGACTTGGTGCTGCTCCCCTCTTACAGCTAATAAGAGAGTTCTCCTCTTCTTACACTCTTCTCCCTTCATCCTGGCCTGGAGGGATCAGAGGCTGTGTTTAGCAAGGAGGAGAAGCATCACAAGCTGGGGAGGGGAGATCCTTCCTTAACTGCAAGAATTGTTTTTAAAAAATATACTTTTATTGGTGCATTGTACTTATACATCATATTGAGGTTTAGTGTGATGGAAACACACATGCACACAGTGCCTGGTGTATTGCCCTCCAGATCCCACCCTGCTCCCTCCCCCTTTCCAACCATCATATTGAAATTGGTATTGATACCTCCACATATGTACATAGGATTGTTTGAACTGTTTCCTTCATCAAGTCTCACCTTTTCCCTCCCCACGTTCCTCCTCAGATACCCTCCTACTATTCTACTGGTCTCTCTCCTCATTTAACTGAAGTCCCTTTTGTTCCCCAATTTCTCTCTAGCTTCCGCATATAAGAGAAAGCATATGGCCCTTCGCTTTCTGAGCTTGGCTAATCTCACTTAGCATAATGTTCTCTAGCTCCATTTATTTTCCTGCAAATGAAATATTTTGTTTTTTTTAAAGTATATTTTTATTGGTACACTGCAATCACACATCATAGTGAAGTTCAGAATGACATCGACAAAAACATGCACGTATCACTTGGTGTGTTTCCCTCTGGACCCCGCCACAATCCCTCCCCTTCTTTGTGCATGATACTGAGATTGGCACTGACAATTTCATACGTGTACATAGTGTCAATTAAGTGTTCCCTTCATCAAGTCTCCCTCCTCCCCACCTTCCTCCTCTAGGACCCTGCCCCCACATCACTCCACTGAGATTTCTCCTCCTTTATCTGAAGTCCCTCTTGTATCCCAATTTCTCCATAGCTTCCACACATATGACTCTTAACTTTCTGTGACTAGTTAATCTCACTTAGCATAATATTCTCTAGTTCCATCCATTTTCCTGCAAGTGAAATAATTTTGTTCTTCTTTATGGCTGAGTAAAATTCCATTGTGTATATATCCTATAATTTCTTAATCATTCATCTGTTGATGGACACCTAGGTTGGTTCCATAACTTGGCTATTGTGAATCATGTTGCTATAAACCTGGACATGTATAACACTATAATATTCTGATTTCAATTCCTTTGGAAAGATACCCAGGAGTGGTATAGATGGATCATATGGTGGTTCCATTCCCAGACTTCTAAGAAACCTCCACACTGATCTCAATAGCAGCTGCACTAATTTGTAATCCCACCAACAGTGTTTATTCTTCTTTATGGCTGAGCAAAATTCCATTGTGTATATATAACAGTTTTGTAATCTATTCATCTGTTAATGGACACCTATGCTGGTTCCATAGTTTGGCTATTGTGAGTTGTGTGTACTGATATAAACACAGATATGCATATATAACTATAATATCATGACTTCATTTCCTTTGAAAAGATACCCAGGAGTGGTATAGCTGGGTCATATGGTGATTCCATAACTGTAAGGATCTTTACCTGCAACAGCCTGACTCGGGGAAAGGAGAGATAACTCAACTGAGGTTCAAAGCTTAATTTTTGATGTTTACTGGATAAAATATGGAATTGGTCTTTTGTGATTTACATTAAATTTTTTTAGTCCAATACTGACCAGAAAATTTATGGTGTTGAGTTTTTATCTAGGAGTAGAAGGACTAGGCTGCTATTAGTCTTAAAGGGAAAATCAAAGACAAAAATTAGTGCTAATAAGTATTAGTGGCTTTATGACTGTATCTCAGAATTTGGATAGTTCATTATGTTGGTTACATTTATCTGACAATATTTTTATTTTGCCTTTACTCTTTTTTTATGTTTTTATTGGTGCATTGTAGTCTCACATCACAATGAGTATCAGTTTGGAGTTAGCATACATGCACACAGCTCTTGGTGTCCCTCCCCCCGCCTCCCCCCCGCCTCCCCCCCCACCTGTAGCACTGAGAATGATGTTGGTATAATCTCATATATACACATTGTTTATGACAGTAATTCTATAGATTCACTTCTTTCTTACCCTTCCCCTTCCCTTGTACCCCTTCCCTTGCACCACTGAGGGTTCTCCGTTGTCATTGGAGTCCCTTTTGTGTCCCCACTACTCCCTAAGTTGCGCATATTAATGAAAAAATTTACTCTTGAGGTCATATAATTCTAGGCTATTTTTCATCTCTTGAATAATACTGTTCCATCGTCTTCTGACATCTATTGCTGCTGAAGAGAAGTCTGTGTCACTGTAGTCATCATTTGTGTGTGTTGCTGAACATCTTATAGAAGAGGCACTGACAACCATAATGTCCTCTTCAAATTACAATGTGGGACTTTCAGCAATAAAGGGCAGTTGAAAGAAGTGAAAAGCTGTGAATCAGGAAGCCCATCTGGCTTGGATGAGGGGAAAGGGGAGTGTGGGTAGCATTAAATATGGCTGGCATCACTGCAGTTCTCAGTCTTTCCAGGATATTTGTCTAGTAGAAAGCCTGGGGACATAAGGATGGTGTCCTCTTCCAGGGCAGCAGTAGGTTTTCTTAGAACCTTGGCAATTGGAGATGGTGTCTTAGGACTTCTCCTGAATGCATTGACAGTGTTTTTCCTGCATGTGGTGGGAGACATGTTTGAGCCAAGCTTTCCTTTTTTTTTTTTTGCTTCTTTGGCTTGATGCACAGAGAATAGCATCTGCATAGGAAGTTTACCAAATTTAAATAAATAATCACTTTCATGAATTTTTCTTGAGTATTGAATCACTTCTAGGTGGTGACGTAAATAATCCTGAAGTTGAAGTTGTCCCAGCAATTTTCTGTTAATAATTCCAATTTACCAAGACTGGCTTTTAATATTAGCAGACATTGTTTAAATTTTTCACCTCAATATTAATTTCCAAGTACTGTATTTTTTGTTTTTCTAAATCTAACTCATCCAGTGTTCCCTTATTACCTGCTCTCTTGGGCCTTTCAGATCAGAGGTGTTGCTGTTCCTGAAACCGCGGTGATGCCAGCCCCGTTTGAAGCTCCACACCCCTTTTCTTGCTCTATCCCAAGCTACATGGCTCACATTTCCCATTTTATGACTTTTACTTCTTCCAACTGCCTTTGATTGCTAAAAGTTGCACATTGTAATTTGAAAATCAGAACACTAAAATATCCATTTCTGAGTGATCTGCTAACTACAGGCTGTAATTGTATTCAAAATTGATATTTTAGCTAAAACTTTTAACTATTTTATTCAACTTGAGAGATATTTTTGCAGCTGATTCTTCCTGCTTATGGTTTTGCCTAGAGCTTTTATTTTACTGTTATATTTTTGTACCACATTAGATATTTTTCCATCTATTTGCACAAATCTAGATAAAAATGTTAACAAAGACATAAAAGTCATATGTTAAACTGGGAATAGTATTGGAATCAGAAACAATATAGCACATCATCTTACTTTTATTTTTTTCTGAGATTTATCACCACAGAGAAGATTCAACCCAAGAATATGATGGCTAATATCATTATACCAAATTCTCAAACACCTAAAATTATGAAGCTAAAACTTCTTTTATATGCTTACTGGGAAAGAAAAGGAAAATATGTTCAGATAAATTACCTGTGACAGGAGAATAAATGCCAACTGTCTAGATGAAACATATCTTGCTTCTTGCATGTGTTAGATTAGTGTTCTCCGATTGAGAACAGTTTCTTCACTTTTGTTCTTTGTCCTTCAGTGATTTTCCATAGTACACTTTAAGGGAAGCTAGGAAACAGCAGGGAGGCAGAGAACTGTTGCATCTCTTTCCCTGTAGTGCAGAGCAAATGTCCATAACCTGTAATTCATAGAAGATTCGGGCAGGCTTGGTGCACAAGCAGGTATCTTAGTCTGTTTGGCTGCAATATCAAAACACCACAGACTGCCTTTAAACAACACACACTTATTTCTCACAGTTCTGGAGAGTGGAAGTCCAAGATCAAGGCAGCAATAGATTCAGGGTGTGGCGAGGCTACATTTTGCTGTCTGCCTAAATGAACCCATCCATGAGATAATCTTGTTATTCAGCGAGGCTCTACCCACGCTGGACCCAGGGTCATCACCTGCATGCTCTCAAGCCTCTGTGTAATTTTTAATAGGGGAAGAAGTGACTTCCTGGAATTCTAGAAATTTCCCATAGCTCTCAACAGCTAGATCTTTTTTTTGGAACCGTGAACACCGCCACCTGTTATCAACCAGAAGGTGTCATGACTGACATTGTGCTAAGGCAAGCACTCTGGTGAGTGATGTCCCATACTCAGAACAAATTCCTGGCGTTCAGCTGGTTGGTCAGGCTGCATCTATATCATCTGACTAAATATCAATTTATGCTTGGAGATTAAGAACAGGGATAGTTTTGCCTAACAAGGAGGGAGGAGAAGAAAACTATAAGGAAAATATTAGAAGTCAGATATTATGATAAAAAATGTAAGCTGGGCACAGTGGTGCACACTTGTAGTCTCAGCACTCGGGAGGCTGAGACAGGAGGATTGTAGGTTCGAGGCCAGCCTCAGCAAATTAGCAAGACCCTGTTTCAAAATAAAAAATAAAGTGGCACATGTATAATCCCAGTATTTAGGAGGCTGAGACAGGAGTATTGCCAGCCTCAGCAACTTAGAAAAGCCTTCAGCAACTTAGTGAGACCCTGTTTCAAAATAAAAAATAAAATAGGGCTGGGAGTGTAGCTCAGAGGAAGAATGCCCCTGGTTCAATTCCCAGTACCCCCCCACACACATAAAAAATAAATAAAAATAGGAAGTGCTGGGGGTCTAACTCAGAAGAAGAATCCCTAGTAATCCCTCTCGCTTCAATCCCCAATATCCCCCCAAAAATCTATCCACCCACAGGTATAGAAAGCGCTATACGATATTCCATGTATTACCTGAGAGGTTTTGTTTGTTTGTTTTGGTGTTGGAGCAGATTTTGGAGGCTTTCCATTTTCTATTTTACTCATTTTTAAATTTTAAAATCCACAACGAGATGACATTATTTTCTATCACTAGAAAAAAACCAACCTCCAAAATATAAAGAACAGATTAGAGAGATGAGATTTCATTTTTTTCCCCTGGAGCGCACCCTGGGATGGTTGCCATCAAATTCTCTTGGGCAGTGTCCCCACGCACATCCCTGTCTTCCTCCGGGCCCCTTGCCCAGCACGGCTGGTGCTGGGGCCTTGCTGGCGTCACTCCTAGATGCCCAGCAGAGTCCGCCTTGTCATGACAGCACTCTGGAAAGCACTCAGGGGGAGGCTGTACTCACAGGACCCAGATGTCATGTCAGCTGTGACAATCATTTGAGGCTTCAGACAGCCTGCTGGCCACGCAGCCCCCACCTGTCCATCTCTATTGGTGGGCTCAGTGGAGACCTTGCCTGGGAAGATGAAGACCAAGGAGGAAACCTGAAAGACCAATCGTCCTCCTTCCTGCTAGGATGGGGACCTCACGGCCAAATCTAAGGAGGAACACAATTCGTCCTCCTCTTGGGCATGGTAACAGCTCTCTTTCCACTCCCATGAGGGATAGAGTGTTGGATGTAACTTCCCAGTGTGTAGGGACATTTCTGACAGATTGGGAAGGAATGCTGAGTTTGAATCTGGAAGCTCTAAGTCCAAGATCAAGGTGTCAGCAGGTACATGCTCTCTCTAAAGGCTCTAGAGTAGGATCCTTCCCTCTGCCTCCAGCTTCTGGAAGGCTCCAAGCTTTCTTTGGCTTAACGGCTGCCTTACTCCAATCTCTGTCTCTGTATTGACCTAAGCCCACAGCTCTTGGCCAGTACTGCTGACCACATGTCATCATGATCGCAAAAGTGCTGCTGCCTCTGTGGGTGGCTGAAGGTCCTAGGAATGCACCTTTGAAAGTGGGTTCTATGCAGGGAAGTCCCACTAGGAAAACTGGAAGAACTGTCTTCACAGGTAAGGCCAAGTAACTGCAACCTCCTAGACGAAGATCACATACTTCCACTGGCGTGGGATGGAGAGCCCACCAGTAGATTTGTAAATTTACCTGTTCTCACTATAATCACATCATGAATGAATTTACTTTTGCAGCCTTTATATTTTTATTTTTTTTTTGTGTGTGCATGTGATGCTGTGCTGTGTCCTAGTAACAATTATTTGAGTCACTTGGAGTGATGAGACATGGTGGGGTATGAGAGTTGGCCATCTCTAGCCCCACAAAGGGGTGGATCATTGTGGGTCGTGGCCAGACCTACCAAGGCTCAGGGACTCACAGGACACAGTGCGTGGTGCAGGTAACTGCAGTCATCATTTCCTTATGTGGTAGTGGTTAGTCCCTGGTCAGTTGATGTGGGTATAAAATGATAGACTCCAGGCTCCAAGACACTCTAGCCTGGTGCACTGTGTGCTCCACAAAGGCTACACTGACTACTAATGTTGGATTTTACTCTTTTACACTGTTTGCTATCTCAGTAACATATCAAAGTGAAAGCAACCATGGGCTGAATTCACACCTTTAATTCTAGTCAATGTTAATAACCCAGCCAGGGTATTAACACTTCTGGTCTGGCCCACCTCCCCACACCATCTCCAAATCAATGTCCATAGCTAGGGAGATGCAATATGCAATGATGTATTTCAAGGAAGCCATTGGGCACAGACTTTGAGAAGAGGTGGGGTAGGTGGAGTCAGTGTCACTCAACCACATGTGAGTTGCAGACAGGAGGGTCTCAAGAGACTTTTGGAATTTTGTACCTTAAAGGAAGAGGAATAATGGTCAGGGGAAGAAGTAAATCAGGCATCAGTACTTTCTAGATTGTAGGTAGTCTCCAGATGACTGAAATGATACTTGCAGACTTGAGCAGTCTTGTTTCTTTATGACCTTTTGTCTTCTCAATGAAGGGTGTAAGTTGTTTTGTTTTTTCCACAACTGGAAGAAATTCTGGGTAGCTGTACTCCACAGGTGTAACATTGTATTTGGGTTATCCAATATGTCAATTATTTAGTGAATATCTTATTAACAGAGCCAGGCTTTGTTATAGGTACTGAGGATATAAAGATGGGAAAGTATGAGTCACCTAGGGTAACATTAGTTGCTGTAACAAAGAGGTCACAAAACAGACTAGCCAAATATACCAGAGTTTTGTCACATTTCTGAGGGGAACCCTTCAGGTGGGTGGGTGGTTCTCCTCCATCTGGTCATTGGGGACTTTGGCTGACAGTGGTTCTGCAGGTTTCAATATGTGGCTTCAAAGATCCCCTCGTCCTTGGCACTCCAGCCAGTAGGAAGGGGAGAAGCAATGTTGGGGAGCACACATGCAGGGGTTCAGGAACCCAGCCTGGAGGTGGCACTCATCACTTCTGCTCCCATTCCTTTTCTCCAGAAAGTTCCTACCTGTCCTCTCAGGATTTTTTTTGGTTTAATGGGGAAGATTAGCCTATGAACAACAGGCAGAGGAGAATTTATTCATTTATTTTGTGGTACTGGAGATGGAACCCAGGGCCTTGTGCAGGCTAGCAAATGCTCTACCACTGAGCTACATCCCAGTTTTAATAAAAATTTTCCACCTCATATCTTGCACTTCACAATTCCAAAATGCCCCAACAATAATAACTGCTCAGAAGAGAGTTCCAAGATGGAAACACGATGCCTCATGTTAACAAAGAACAAAACCATGTTTTAAAATGTCGTTCCCCTCTTACATTGGTTTCTAGTAAGCTATTTTTTGTTTTTAGCGATGTAAAATTTTATTTATCTCTTTGTAATTCCCAGGCATTCTTAGTGTGTATTCCTTTGAGGAAGACAAACAAATCCAAAAGTATAGTGAAGAATTATGCTCCAGATTTACATTTCTGCCTCCCCTTCCCTATTGAATTATCACACAGACCTGAAAAGTGGTATTACTATTTTTTATTTTACAGGTGAGGACTTTGAGGCTTAGGGACTTAGGGGACGTCATTAAGATGGTGCATCAACCATAGTGCACCCAGGCAATATAAAAATACAAATATCACCACATGCAGGCACATTGATGGCACAGTGTGTTCACAGGAAAAGATGGGATTCTGGAATAATAAAAAAGTGAGCCTGGGCTGGAAGCCGACTGGATGCTGAGGACTCTGAGGGATGGAGCTGGGTGTTAGGGCCATGGTAGGTGCTGTAACATGTAAGCCTATCTATTTCAGAGCTAGACACATAGACTTTTTTCACTCATGTGGCAGTGCAGGTGGAGCGTCCCTGGCTGGTGAGTAGCCTTTGTCCCCATGCTCTTTCTGTCTTGCAGACCTTACAGAACCTCAGCCTCTAGCTGGCTTCCTGACCAAACCAAAGCCTTTCCGTTATTCCAGAGTCCCATCTTTCCTTTGAATATGCTGTGTCACAGATACAACTTAGTGAGACTCTGTTTCAAAATAAAGAGAAAAAAAAAAGGGCTGGGGGTGTAGCTCGGAGGTAGAATACCTCTGGGTTCAATCCCCAGTACCAAAAAAAAAAAAAAAAAAATTAAGTTTGTAGACAGGCATGGTGGTGCATGCCTATAATCCCAGTACTTGGGAAGCTGAGATAGGAGGGTCACAGGTTTGAGTCCAGCCTCAGCAACTTAGCAAGACCTTCAGCAACTTAGCAAGACTGTTTCAAAATAAAAAATAAAAAGGGCTGGGGGGTGTAACTCGGAGATAGAATGCCCCTGGTTTTAATCCCCAGTACCAATAAAATAAAGTTTGTAAGTCTCTGTGTAGGGTTTTTGGTCCCCTGAGATTTTACTTCAAAGTGCTTGAGAACATTACATTTTCCAGACTCTCAAGTATTAGCTTTCTATTTTCCTTTAGCCCTCTCTCCCCCCATTAAAGCTGCATTTGCTGACATGTCTGCTTTGTCTACTTTGTTGCCTCGCTCCCTTTCTCCCTTGCACCCCGAGAGCTCGCTCCTGCAGGTGTTTTGACAGATGCTGGCTCCAGCAGGCTCCCAGGGAGAATGGCTGTTTCCCGGCAGTTCTGTGTTCCTACTCAGGCTATTAACAGTTCCTTAAACGGACTCACCAAGACTCGGATCAGTCACCATGTGCCTTTTCAAGTTGGTCTGCCAGAGGTGATGTTTCTAGCACTTCCTAAAGCTTTCTGAACCTTGCTCCACATTTAGCTTCTTGTCATGAACATCCTAGACTGGGTAGGAAAAAAGAAATTTGACCTAGTTCCAGGATCAAGACATTGAGAAGACATTTCTATCATTTATCGTAATTGATTCTTTTAAGTGAGCCCCCTTGGGATCCAAGACGAGAGACCTCTACTTTAAAAGGCATGATGCAGAGTGCACCAGAGGATGGAAGGTCAAAGGTAACCCCACCAGGGAGTGAGCGATGTACAGTCAATTAGCCACATCCGCGGGCGGGGCAGGGTCATCGTAGCACCTTGTTCCTGGGCGCTTCCTCCCCGAGACTAGCATTTTCAGACACTTAATTCCAAGACACAGCATTTTCTTGGATGCACATGTAACTTGGCTGCTACTGAGCACTGGAGGGGCCACCGGGACAATCCCCGGCTATGCAGACCCAACTCCCTATCCCCACTCACTGCATCAGAAGCACAAGTCAGGGTTGGACGGGGCTACATTGTCATTTTCTTTTTTTGCGGTACTGGGGATTGACCCAGGGGCATTCTACCTCTAAGCTATACCCCCAGCCATATTTTTTAATTTCTTGTTTGAAACAGGGTCTCACTAAGTTGCTGAGACTGGCCTTGAACTTGTGATCCTCCAGTCCCAGCCTCCCAAGTACTGGAATTACAGGCATGCAGCACCACACGCCTGGCTGTCACCATTCTTAAAATTGAGGACTGGAATCTGGGGCTGAGCTCAGGGGTTTTGGCTCCACCTGGCTTAGCCTTTGAATGATCCCTAAGGTTTAGGAGAGGCTGGCTGCCTTCTGCCTGGGCTTGGACAGCCTGGCTGGCTTTGCCCTGTAGGGGCTTTGGTGGAGAGAAATCCTAATGGGAAGACGTATCTTCCCAGGGACTGCAGAAGTTGAGCCACTGGGTGGCTGATGAGATGTGAGAAGCTGTTTGAATATATGGATGCGTGTGAGAAAGCACCCTTGGCCGCTCATAGCATTGCTTTTTATTCTACAGAAATACATTTTAAACCATGGCAATTATTGAATTTCCTTGATTCTAAGACGTTACTGATTATAAAACACATTATCCATTTAATGAAAGTATTGGGTGGGGGGGAGGAGAGAAAAAGAAAAACTATCAATTCAAATATGTAATTTGACTGCAAAACACATCCCACATTTTGGAAATGATAAAATGTGGCGAACTGGTAAAATGTTTTAGCCCAGGGACTTGAGTTGGAGAAGATTGACCGTGCTAGGTTAGAGGGAGGCCGGCTTCCTGGGCCGCGGGAGGGGCACTCTTTCCTTGGCGGGCTAGTTGTTCTTTTTTGGCAGTGGTTTTGGGTCTGCAGTGATAGGAGTGGGCCATGCTCCAGCACCAGGGCTCCTGCAGGGCGATTTGTGGCTGTAATTTCTCGCCGTTGTCTGTTCTGCCACCCACCTAGCTAGCTCAGAAACCCGCTGGTGAGCCAGCCTACCCCCAGGGAGTGCATTTGCAGGAAGATAAATTCCCCTGTCTCTGCTTACATCTGAATGCTATTGTGGAAACTGAATAGAATACAGATCACTCCCAAATTGGATTCTGTGTACCTGCTCTGCTAAGTAGAAAATTGCATATCAAATAACGGTTCCTAGCCTTGGCTCTGTCTAGACACAAAACTTGCAGTTTTTAATGTTCTTTGTCATTCAGGCACGTGGAATTCTTTTGTCCCCACATCTCAAGATCTCGAGCATTTTGCTTTGGGGATAGTCTCCCTGCCAACTGTCAACTCTTTTCTCCATCCTACACGCCAGCATTCTCGAAGGTGCTTTATTTACCTCTGTGACAGTGGCCAGCACCCTGAATTAGAGCTGCTTAGATGCAGGCTCTGGGTCTCTTCTTTGTAAGAAGTATTTAGTATTCATACCAGCATGCAGTAGGTGCTCAATAAATGTGTGCTGTGTGCATGAATACAGGGAGAACCGGCTGGCATAAGCATTCTTATTGTGGGCTGGAAGGGAGCCAGTGTCCCCTCTCTTTCTATGGAGGGCATGCGGTTAATGTGTCAATTAGTGTCTGATTGGTTTTGAGTATTATTTTCTCTGTGACATAATTCTTCATTAGGCTCCTTGTCTGCATTTCCTCTAAACACTGGTAAATGCTGTGGCCTGGGGGAACGGGGCAGGCTGGTTCTGCCCTTGCAGCTGTGGCGGTCCGTTCAGCCTCCAGGCAGCTGCACGGAGGTTGGTTTGGTTCAAGGAAGCGGGGCGAGAGATGTCAACAGCAAAGTGGAAGTACATGCAGGGACGAGGGACTCCGCTGGCTTTTAGTGACTGTGGTTTTGCAAAGTGCTAGCAGCGCGGCTTCTTCCCACCTGCCTCTGTGGTGTTCATGTTCTAGTAGATTCTCAAGACAGCAGCAAGCATTTGATTACTGGGTTATATCTTCTAGGGTTAGGTTCTCTGAGCGTTTGTAAGATATACTACAAATACCCCCCCCCTTATTGCAGTTAGGGCATTATGTTCATTATTTTACTTTTAAATTTATAATCTTAGCTGGGCTTGGTGGCACATGCTTGTAATCTCAGTACTTGGGAGGCTGAGACAGGAGAATCGCAAGTTCGCGGCCAGCCCCAGCTACTTAGTGAGGCCCTCCGCAACTCAGTGAAACCCTGTTTAAAAATAAAGAATAAAAAATAGAGCTGGGGGTGTAGCTCAGAGGTAAAATGTCCCTGGGTTCCATCCCCAGTACTGCAAAAAAACCTTTTTTATACATTATAGTATAATGTATAAACATCTTTTGCATTATAGTCTTATAGTCTCACATAATAATATAGTTCGTAGTGATGGTGACATACATGCACACAGCACTTGTTGAGTTTCCCCTGACCCCCTCCCCGATCTCTCCCCCTTCCCCATACAGGACATTGAGATTGACATTGGTATTCTTACATACGTACATAATGTCAACAGAAGGGATTCCTCCATTAATCCTCCCTCTTCCCACCTTGCCCAGACCATATCCTCTGCTCCACTGGAGTTTCTCCTCCGTCATCTAGAATATCTCTTGGTATCCTGATTACTCCCTAGCTTCTACATATGACCCTTCAGTTTCTGGGACTGGCTGGTCTCAGTTAATATAATGTTCTCCAGGTCTATATATTTTCCTGCAAATGACATAATTTTGTTCCTCTTTGTTGCTGAGTAGAATTCCATTGTGTATATTCCATAATTTTGTAATCCATTCATCTGTTGGTAGACACCTAGGTTGGTTCTATAATTTGGCTATTGTGAATTATGCTGCTATAAACATGGATATGCATATATTACTATAATATTCTGAGTTCAGTCCCTTTGGAAAGATACCCAGGAGTGTTATAGCTGGATCATTTGGTCGATCCATTCCCAGTTTTCTGAGGAATTTCCACACCGATCACTAATTTGCAATCCCCACCAAAAGTGTAGAAGACTTCCTATTTCTCCACATCCCCTCCAGCATTTATTGTTGTTTGACTTTGCGATGTTTGCCAATCTAATTTGGGTTACATGGAATTTCAGTGTAGTTTTGATGTGCATCTCCTTGATAGCTAATGATGTTGAACATTTTTTCATATATTTATTGGCCATTTGTGTTTCTTCTTTTGTGAAGTGTCTCTTTAGTCCAGTTGCCCATTTCTTGATTGGGTTATTTGCTTTTTTAGTGTTAAGTCTTTTAAGCACTTTGTATATTCTAGATATTAGTCTTCTATCAGAGGAATAGCTGGCAAAGATCTTCTCCCATTCTGTAGGCTCTCTCTTTAGAATCTTGATGGTTTCCTACATGTGTCTATATGTTGGAGTGTAGGACCTATGCCCCCTTCTAGTAATTTCAAGGTCTCTGGTCTAACTTACAGATCCTTGATCCATCTCCAGTTGACTCTTATGCAGGGTGAGAGGCACGGATTTAATTCCATTTTTCTACAAATGGATAATCAGTATTCCCAACATCATGTGTCGAAAAGGCTGTCTTTTCTCCAGCATATGGTTTTGGTACCTTTGTAAAAAATCAATTGTCTATAAGTGTGCAGATTTGTTTCTGTATCTTCTGTTCTGTTCCATTTCTCTATGTGTCTGTTTTTGTGCCAATACCATGCTGTCTTATTCCTATAGCTCTATAGTATAATTTGAAGTCAGATATTGTGATGCCTCCTGCATAGTTTTTATTGCTGAGAATTGCTTTGGCTATTCTGAGTCTTTTATTTCTCCATATGAAATTTAGGTCTGATTTTTCTAGCTCTGTGAAGAATGAAATTGTTATTTTGTAGGGATTGCATTGAATCTGTAGATTGCTTTTGGTAGAATGGCCATTTTGATAATATTGATTCTGCCTATCCAAGAGCATGGAAAATCTTTTCATCTTCTAAGATCTTCAATTTTTTTCTTTAGTGTTGTATAATTTTCATTGTAGAAGTCCTTTACTTCCTTGGTTAGATTTTTTACTAGGTGTTTTATTGTTTTTGAGGTTATTGCAAATGGAATTGTTTCCTGGATTTCTTTTTCAGTGGATTTATGGTTGGCATATAGAAAAGCTACTGTTTTTTTTTAGATTGATTTTGTATCCTGCTTCTTTGCTGAAATTGTTAATCAGCTCTAGAAGTCTTTTGGTTGAGTTTTTTTTTTTTTGGTTTGTCTTCTAAGTATAAGATTATGTCATCTGCAAGTAGGGGTAATTTCAATTCTTCTTTTCCTATTTGAATTCCTTCTCTTGTCTTATTGCTCTGGCTAGAGTCTTGAGTACTATATTAAAAAGGAGTGGTGATAGTGGGCATCCTTGTTTTGTTCCTCTTTTTAAAGGGAATTCTCTCAGTTTTCCTCCATTCAATATGATGTTGGCTTTGGGTTTATTGTATATTGCCTTTGTGGTGTTGAGATAAGTTACTTCTATTCCAATTTTCTGCAGTTTTTTTTTTATCATGAATGAGTGTTAGATTTTGTTACATGTTTTTTCAGCATCTGTTGAGATGATCATGTGATTTTTGTCCTTAGTTCTATTTACATGGTGAATAACATGCATTGATTTGTGTATGTTGAACCAGCCTTGTGTCCCTGGAATGAAACCAACTTGTTCATGATGTACAAATTTCTTGATACGGTTTTGAATGAGTATCGCTAGTTTCTTGTTTAGAATTTTTGCATCTATGTTCATCAATGATATTGGTCCGTAATTTTCTTTTTTTAAGGTATCTTTATTTGGTTTTGGTATTAAGGTGATACTGGCCTCATAGAAAGAGTTTGGAAGAATTCCATCTCTTTCTATTTCACAGAATAATTTGTGAATTATCAGGTTTGATTCTTCTATAAATGTTTTGTAGAATTCATCTGGGAATCTGTCTGGACCTGGACTTTTATTTGATGGCAGGCTTTTTATTGCTGTTTCTATCTCTTTGCTTGCTATTGGTCAGTTTAGGTTTCCTATATCTTCTTGGTTCAATTTAGGTAGGTTGTATGTGTCTATAAATCTGTTTATTTCTTCTATGTTTTCCAGTTTATTGGAGTATAAATTTTCAAAATAGTTTCTGATGACCCTCTGGATTTCCCCCACTGTCTGTGGTGATGTCTCCTTTTTAATTTATGATTTTAATAATTTGGGTTGATTCTCTCTTTCTTTCAGTTAGGTTGGTTAAGGGTTTATCATTTTTGTTTATATTTTCAAAAAACCAGCTTTTTGTTTTGTGGATCTTTTGTATTTTTTTTGTTCTCAATTTTATTGACTTCCTCTATGATTTTAATTATCTTCTGCCTTCTACTGGCTTTGGGAATAGTCTGTTCCTGTTTTTTGAGGGCCCAGAGGTGTGTCATTAGGTTGTTTATTTGGCGACTTTCTGTTTTTCTTATGTGGGCACTCAGTGCTATAAATTTTCCTCTTAAGACTGCCTTCAAAGTGTCCCATTGATTTTGGTATGTTGTGTCTCTATTTTCATTTAATTCCAGGAACATTTTTATTTCTCCCCTTATTTCTTCTATGATCCAGTCCTCATTCAAAAGTGTATCATTCAGTCTCCATGTATTTATTCAATTTCTTTGGTTCTTCCTGTTGTTGATTTCTGTTTTCATTCTACTTTGATCTGAAAAGATGCACAGAATTGTATTACAGTTTTTGAATTTTCTGGTACTTGCTTTGTGACCCAGAATGTGGTCTACTTTGGAAAAGGTTCCATGAGCAGGTGAGAAGAATGTGTATCCAGCTGTTGTTGATTGTACTATTCTGTATATATCTATTCAATCCATTTGGTTTATAGTGTTCTTTAGGTCTGAAGAGTCTTTATTCATCTTTTGTCTGGAAGATCAATCTAGTGGTGTGAGAGGTGTGTTGGAATCTCCCAGTATTATTGTATTGGGGTCTATCTGAGTCTTAATGTCCTGAGGGTTTGTTTTATATAAGTGGGTGCACCCACATTTGGGGCATAAATCTTTACTATTATTATATCTTCCTGTTGGATTGCTCCTTTTATCCATAAGAGATGACTTGCTTTGTCTCTTCTGATAAGTTTAGCTTAAAGTCTGCTTTGTTGGATATGAGAATTGTCACCCTACCCTTCTTGTTTTTGGTCTCCAGATGCATGAAATATCTTTTTCCATCCTTTAACCTATGAATATCTTTACCTGTAAGGTGATTTTTATTACAAGCAGCATATAGTTTGATTATGTGCTTTAATCTACATTGTCAGTCTGTGCCTTTTAATTGTGGAGTTTAGACCTTTGACAGTCAATGTTATAATTGAGAGATGAGATGATTTTTGTTTCCTGTCATTTTGAGTTATATTTTCTGTTTGATATAGTGTTATTTCTCCTTTGCTTAGTTACTTCTCTGGTGGAATCCGCCCCTTCTTTTGTTCTGGTTTTTATTTTTTCTTCTTTGTGTTTTATTTCTTTAAGTATTTTCTCTAGTGCTGGTTTGGTAGTCATGAATTCTTTTAGCTTTGTTTGTCTTGGAAGGTATTTATTTCTCCATCAATTTTGAATGATATCTTTGCTGGATATAGCAGTCTTGGTTGGAAGTTGTTTTCTTTCAGGGTTTGAAGTACATCATACCAGTCCCTCCTGGGTTCATGATATAGGTTGAGAAGTCCAGAGTGATTCTTATTGTTTTGGCCCTCAATGTCACCTGTTCTTTTGCTCTTGATGCATTTAAGATTTTCTCATTTCGTGAGACCCAGATTCAAAATAAAGTATAAAAATAGGGCTGGGGGCATAGTGTGGAGGTAGAACGCCCCTGCGTTCAATCCCCAGTACTGCAAAAAAAAAAAGATTTTCTCCTTGACTTCTGTGTTCATCATTTTGATTATTATGTGGCATAAAGAAGTTTTTTGATCTTGTCTTGTTGGTATTCTGAATGTCTCCTGGACATGCATGTCCATCTCACTTTCCATGTTTGGGAAATTCTCTGATATTATTTCTTTGAAGAGGTTTCTAATGCCCTTGCTTTGCATTTCTAGACCTTCAATGCCCATTATTCATAAGTTAGATCATTTCATATTCCATATTTCTTGAATATTCTGGCTGTGTTGCCGTATTATCTTCTCTATATTGGTGACTGTGTGGTCAGCTTTCAATGTACTGTCTTGTAAGAGTGAGACTCAATTTTCCATGTGGTATAGTCTGCCCAAAGTGGTTTCTAGGGAGGTTTTTATTTCATTTATTGTCTCTTTCATTTCACTCAGGGCCTGTTTTTGGTTCTTATTTAGGGCCTCAATCACTCTATTGATATGTTCTTTCATACCCTTTCAACTTTCTCTGGATTCATTTCTAAGGCCTTCAATCATACTGAAAATCAAAATTCTCAATTCTCTTGCCATTTTCTGTGGCTCAGTATTATTATTATTATTTTTTTTTTGCGGTACCGGGGATTGAACCCAGGGGCGTTCTACCTCCGCGCTACACCCCCGGCCCTATTTTTTATACTTTATTTTGAAACCAGGTCTCACGAAGTTGCGGAGGGCCTAACTAAGTAGAGAGAGAGACAGGGAAAGAGAGAGAGAGAGAGAGAGAGAGAGAGAGAGAGAGAGCTGAGGCTGGCCGCGAACCCGGATACTCCGGTCTCCGCCTCCCAAAGTACTGGGATTACAAGCGTGTGCCACCACGCCCGGCTTGGCTCAGTATTATTGATCTCCATTGTTATTGAATTGTGGGACTTTATTGCTTCTTTATTGGTCTTCATTCTTATGTTTTCAGAATTCTCAGGTTTGTATCTCTGTTGTCTTGGTATCCTCTTCTTTTTTGTAGGCACAACAAATAGACATAGGACTCCCTATGTCTACTTGTTGTCCCTTTATAATAAAGTCCATGTAGGGAGTATATATTTACCTCAATGAATCTGTCTTATATAATCAGATTTACAAGTTAGTCCCCCAGACCTCTCTAACAGGATATTATCCTTAGTTTAGGCAAGCAGCAGTCTCTGATTGGCTGTAGGCCTCCATGGTCTCGGGGACCAAATTGAACAGGGCCAGAGACTATAATGTTCTGTTTAGAGCCTGTGGCTGGCTGGCTGAGATTTAAATGCCCCTGTGACACCACTGCTGCTCTGCTGGTTGTGAATATGTGAAATACTTCAGACTGCTGGCCTCTGACTTCCATTGTTGCTGGGAATGAGCTCAGAAGGGTCAGAGATTATGAGCTTGTGGCCTGGCTGGCTGAGCTTTGATGCCCCAGGGATACCACTGCTGATCTGCTGGTTGCGATCAGCAACTGTCACCTGCTGGGATCCATGATCACCATGGTCAAACTCTACAGGCCCAGAGAGTGTTGCTTTCCCAGCCTACAGTGTGGCTGTATGAAGCAAATTGCCCAAGAGACACTGCTGCTACTCTGCCAGCTGTGAACATATGAAAGCCTGTTGGCCCCTGGCCTCCCTGCTTTCAGGACCAAAACTCTGCCAGGGAGAGTTTGTACTGTTCTGAGCCTGGGCCTTGGGCAGCTGAGTTATTTAGCCCCAGGGACTCCACTGCTGCTCTGGGCAGCTGCAATCATATGAGACCTTTCTGGCCACTGGCCTTGGTGTTGCTGGTGCCTAAACTTCACCGGACAAGTTTATAGCCTTCCAAGCCTACGGCATGGTTGGCTGAGTTATTTTACCCCACAGACACCACTGCTGGCGGTCCTGCCTTGATCGCTGGAGACTCCACAGGGCAGGGCAAATTGCTAACCCTAGGTCCTGCCTGAGTATCCCTAGGGACTGTCTGCTAATTCATGTTTCTACTATGTCCAACTCTAGCCCCAGTCCCTACCTCCACAGGGATGGTTTGCAAACTTACAGACCCCACGAGTTTTTTCATTGCTATGCAAGTCCCTGCAGTCATGCAGGCTCCTGCTGGGACAGTTTGTAAACTCATGGTATTGACAATCTCCATTGTAGCTGCTCACGTCACTACAGGAAGGGTTTATAGTTTCTGGCTCCCAACAAATTCAGCTGCAGCCACAGTTCACTGGGTGGTTTGGCTGGGTGGTCTGTAGATTCACAGTGGTCTTGATGAGGCGGGTGGTAGCCACTCGGGTTCCTACAGGAAGATTCTGCAGTTTTTCAGTCCAGAGAATTCAGCTGCTGGTGCTGGAGTTCACTGGGCAATTTGGCTGGTTAGTCTGGGAAGTCACGTCTTGGGGTATTTGAGCGTTCAGAGAAGAGTGCGATTGCTTTTTGGTGTTGGGTCTCTGCAATCACTAGCTCAGCAAGATTTAGCTTCTTCTTTGCTGGAGTTGGTCTCTGAGAGCAGCTGGTCCTGGCAGCCACCAGCCCTGGTAAAGGCTTGCCAACATGGTGCTGCCTCCACTCTCTGCTCACCTGATGAGACACGTGGGGCTCTTTTCATCCTCTGCTTTCTGTGCTGCCTCCAATTCCACCACATTCCTACTGTCTTTCTTCTGTTGAGTTCTGATTGCTTTTCTTTTCTTATCAAGAAGCAGTATTTCAACTGGTTGAATTCTGAGTTTTGGAGCAACTGAAACACGCTGTTTTACTCTATTCCTCCATCTTTAATCTTTTCCTATGTTTGTTATTTAAAAACTACCTTTGTGCTAGGTTTTATAGATACCATCTTAATCACTTTTAACCATCTTAACTACTTTTAAGTGTATAGTTTGGTAGTGTTCAGTATATTCACATCGTTTTGAAACAGATCTCCAGAACTTTTCCATCTTGCACATCTGAAACTCTGTACCCATTCAACAACTTCCTGTGACTCCTCAACCCTGGCCCTTGGCAACCACCATTCCACTTTCAGTTTCTATGGATTCCACTATCTTAAATACCTCAAATAAAAGGAATCATACAGTATTTGTCTTTTTGTGACTGTCTTTGTTTTACCGAACATAATATCCTTTAGGGTCATCCATGTTATAGTATATGGCAGAATTTCCCTTATTTTTAAGGCTGTACAGTATTTCATTCTACATATATACCACATTTCACCTATCTATTCATTTACCAATGAATATTTGGGTTGCTTTCACCTCTTGGCTATTGAGGATAGTGCTGCTATTACAAGTGTGCAAATATCTCTTTGAGATCTTGCTATGCATTCTTTTGCATATGTACCCAGACATGGGAATACTGCTCCTTATGGCAGTTCTATTTTACATTTTTTGTGGAACTGCCATACCAATTCCCATGATGGTTGTGTTATTTTACATTCCTGCCAACTGTGGATAATTCTTCTAGTTTGTCCATATTCTTACTAATACATTATTTTCATATGATATTTTTGTGTGTAGTGCTGGGGATGAACCTAGGGGTGTTATACCTCTGAGCTACACCCCCAGCCTATTTTATTTTTTATTTTGAAACAGGGTTTCATTAAGTTGCTGAGGACCTTGCCAACTTGCTGAGACTGGCCACAAACCTGCAATCCTCCTGTCTCAGCCTCTCAAATACTGGGATTACAGGCATGGGTGACCATGCTCAGCTATTTTCTATAATTTTGATAGTAGCCCCTCTGATGGGTGTTGTTTTAGGTTATATTTTTCATGAAGTATATTTCAAGACATAGCAAAGGGGTAGTTACAAAATATTTGTTACAAAAGGGGGACATTGAGTTTGAAAGTAATGAGAACAAGTGCTCTAACATCTTTCTTATAATTTTAACAAGCCAGGTTAACACTAAATTAATAATTTGTTAGGGATCAACCTATCCCCTCTTCTCTCCAGTGGTGCCTCTGCCTTTTCTGCAGCTGATTCTTAAGCCAGTTCTGCCCAGTGGCCTCTAGGCTGTCCTTCCTTCTGTGAGCAATTGTGTATGTTTTCTTCTGCACCAGCAACTAGTGATTGTTTTCTTTTAGAAAGGGGGCAGAATACCTGTTTGGGTACGTATAGAACACATGAACTTTATCTCCAATGAACATTAATGAAAATAATTGTTATAGTTTGAATTTAAAATGTCCCCCAGACCTTATGCAGTAGACAAGGCAACCATGTTTGGAGGCGGGGTAGGACTGGAGGTGGGGCCCTGACTCAACCCACCCAGTTGCAGCATCTGCTCACTGACTCTGCTCTCTGATCCCTGCCATGATGTCCTGGGGATGTGTCACCAAGGGTCCTGCTTGGAAGCCAGCCCCCAAATGGACTATGACCTCTGACATCTCCAGATCCGCAAGCAGATAAACTCCTCTTCCTCTGAGTTTTGCATGTCAGGTGTTGGTATCATAGCTGTGAAGATGCTGACTGAAACAATAGTTTTTCCTGATGGAGCAGGAGTGGATTTCCTATTTGACACATTTGAAAGACATGACAGAAGAAACCTACACCCCTTGAACTATGGTTGGGGTTCTGGGGCCTTTGCCTGCTGTGGACTTGTGGGCCATGGACACTATGACAATCCAGCACCTACACAGTGATTTCTGAGGTATCTAAAGTTAATATTATCATTTAGTGTGTTCAAAAGGCAGAGCATTCACTTTAGAACACTGTTGGGTAGGGACGTGGAGTGACTGGAGCTTCTGTGTAGACAGATGCAGAAGCAAGCCTGGTTGACCCATTTGCCCCAGGACCTCAGTCTTGGGGTGCACACAGTAAGTCACCTCCGCATTAACCCTGGGCTCGTTCAGGCTTTGTCCTACACTCATCTGTGGATGTCTTCTCTGAGCTCTAACATGGAAACTCATTCCAAGGAGCTGACCTGGGGTACATTTTATTGCTGATGTTTTCTTAATAACCTTTAGTATAGGTCCTCCAAAGAAATTTTTCTTTAATGTTTCAGGGACCAAAAACATATATAAGAGAAAATTATCACAGTATTTCACTTGAGATTGTGCAGACAATGTCAAGCTCTTCTTCTTCCTTTTTTTTAGTAGTATTTATGGCTGTTCAATTAAACAGCCACCAAACAATAGCGCATCCACTCCTATTTCTAAACGCGCTATCTGGGTGTTCGTAGCTCACCATATGTTTGAAGTATGACATAATCCTTATGGAACACATTCAATTTGTTGCTTCCCAACTTCAACAGAAGCAGTTAAGTCTGTCTTCTTTTAGACAAATTGTTAATGAAAAGGTAGCTGAACAATCATTTTCTTGTAATATGCAATTCTGTCTCCTTAAATACAGCAGCCTGACAGACCCATTCAGCAGTTAGTTCTTTCTCTGTACAACTGAACTCTCTCTGACCCTCTGAAACTAACAACTGGAGCAAAAGGAGAGAAAGGAGGAAAGTCGGCTAAAAATAAATGTTCACCTGTAGTATATATAATCCTGAGAACTGAATGGAAGGTATATTTTACTTTACTGTTCTCAGATAATGTATGAATGATCTCCTGCTGCTGCTGAATGTGTTTTTATTGATTTTAAGGTATTTCATGATGTCGGTGCACTGTTTGGAAAATGCTGGAATTGTCTGAAAGTTTTGGAGTCCTAAGCCTGCCTCTCTTCTAGCCATGAGTCAATGCTGCTGGTCCTGCACAGATACACACGGCACCCTACTTGAGCCATTTGCAAATGAGCAAAGAGACACTTAAATCCATTTTTTTTTGGTACTGGGGACTGAACCAAGAGGCATTTTACCTCTGAGCTATACCCTCATCCCTTTAAAATTCTTTTTTTTTGAAACAGGGTCTTGCTAAGTTGCTGAAGTCTCACTAAGTTGCTGAGGCTGATCTTGAACCTGTGATCCTCCTGTCTCTGCCTCCCAAGTACTAGGATTACAGGTGCACGCCACCACATCTGGATCCGATTTTTAAAAATCACATAAAATAACCTGACTGTGTCTGTAAGGCATTGTATAGAATAATAATAGCTGGTAATTACTGAGTGTCTACTCTGTGCCAATCCCATACCTGTGTACCTAACCAAGGAAGGATGGGCAGGTGGGCCATAATGATCTCTCCCATTTGATAGATGAAGAAATGTGTGTCAGAGGTTAATGGATTTGCCCATGGTCACCCAGCAATGTTGTGGCAGAGCCAACTTTTACTCTTAAGAAGGCAAACTCTGGAGTTGGGACTTTTTATTTGCAGTACTGGGGATTGAACCCAGGGACATTTATTCTTTATTTTGAAACAGGGTCTCACTAAATTGCTGAGGGTCTCCCTAACTGCCGAGGCTGGCTGCAAACCTGCGATCCTCCTGTCTCAGCCTCCCAAGTACTGGGATTACAAGCATGGGCCACCATGCCTGGCTGTTGAGACATTTAACTCCTCCACTGTGCTGTGTGGAGCTGCGGGCTGTGGAACAGGAAAACCTCATCCATGCAGACTCATCTGGGGACTTAGGGGAACGGTGGTCCAAATGACAACATCTTTGAAAAGAAATGCAATCCTATATCTCCAAGGAGAGATGTGTAGAATAAATTAAATGAGGGTTTTACAATTAGAACCTTGAAGATCTCTTGCTTACTCTTTGTTCAAAACTATTGGTTCCTTTTTTTCTTTTGATATTGGGGATTGAACCCAGGAGCATTCCACCTCCAGCCCTTTTTATTTTTTTTAATTTTAAAACAAGGTGTCACTAAGTTGCTGAGGGTCTCGCTAAATTGCTGAGGCTGGCCTCGAACCTGAAAAGATGTTGGTTCTATAAAGTAATAAGGTGTCTTTTTTTTGCATTGTTTGAACTCACCTTTTTTTCATAGTACAAGTGGAAATGATCAGCGTACTGATTTAAAAGTCGCTGAGAGGCAGAGCTCCTGCGTGTGCCTTGGGAAGGCGGGTGTGTGTGGCTGCAGCTATGTAGTTTTGGGCAGCTCTCTGTGTTCTTCAGGCCTCTGTTTTCCTGCCTGTCAAATGTGTCCGATGATGCCGCCCTTCCGGGGCTGGGGACCAGGTGCATTAGGTGAGCATTAGATGCACAGGTAGGGATTCGGGCCTCGGCAGTGGCTGTGAGCCATCATCACATGCTCACAGACACGAGGATGCAAAGCCCAGAGGGTGAGAGACCCAGGCAACAACCGCCTCCTGTGTGTGCCAGAGCACAAGGTGGGCAAGCCCAGGCAGGTGGGTGTGGCCTGTCTCAGCCCCCTGAAGGTACGTGGCATCCTTCTGTGAGCAGGAGGGAGCACTGTGCACAGAAGGGAGCCCTGTGGAGTTTCTTTGCCAAGACCACTGCCCTGTGCAGTGCTCTCCCCACCTCCTTCCCTGGACCAGGCGGATTCTATACCTGCAGCCTTGGTGGCCTCTATGTGACCTTCTGATCTCTCCACAGGGATGTCACAGAGTCTTGTCTAGAGTCTAAATTATTCTGATCCCCTAAATGTTTTTTTTTGTTGTTGTTTGTTTGTTTTTGGTACTGGGGATTGAACCCAGGGGCATTCTACCTCTGAGCCACACCCCCAGCCCTTTTTATTTTGAAACAGGGTTTTGCTAAGTTGCTGAGGGTCTCAGTAGAATGCTGAGGCTAGCCTCTAACCTGCAATCCTCCTGTCTTGGCCTCCCAAATACTGGTGAGGCAGGGCAGAGGACCTGGGAACAGGAAGGGTTAAAAGGCTATCTGTATAAAGAACAAAAAGAGGGAAGGTTAGTAAGATATAAAGGTAACAATGACCAGGCACGGACTATGGGAATCAAAACAAAACTTCAGCCCTTCTGTGGGCTGCATTCTGTGTAAACAAGGCTGGGTGGGGGGAGCAGACAAGTGGTGCCTGGAAGTTAGAGCCCCCACCCCATGAGATAACGATTCAAAGTAGGACCCCAAGACCCAATCCTGACCAATCATAAAAGGGCAGATGGGAGCCTCAACAGGGTATAAAAGTTCACCTCCCAAGAACTTCAATGATGACTCTCTTTCGGGGAGCCTTCCTTCCTGTGTGGGGAGAGCTATTTCTGTTTTCTATTTTATCTTTGCTTACCAATAAACTTTCATATTTCTATAGCCTTTATTAGTCCTTGGCCTTCATTTGTCGAAATCGACTGGACAAGAACCCAATAAGAAGAGACACCCCGTATCACTGGGATTACAGTCGTGGCCACTATGCCTGGCTCTTCTAAACAATTTTTTTTTACATTCCTGAATTGAAGAAAAATGGTATTAGCTTTTATTTACTCACTCAAGGCAGAAGACTTGTGGCTGATTTTACTCCCGTTCTTTATACCTGTTTGGACACGAAGCCTGTGGCAAATATCACTCAAAGCCACCTCCGCTCTCCGTCCTCCCTGTCCTGGCCTCCATTCGGACTTGGAGTCTGTGCCTACATGCAGCAGGAGCCTTCCCTGCTCTTCCTGCCTCTGTTCTCTCCCTTTTCTACCCACTGCACTTGCCCTCCACACTGCCGCTCTGCACAGTATCTCTCTGATTGTCCCTTCCTCTTACTCAAAGCAAAACCAGCCCCAAGAACAACCACCAGCCAACCACCTGTAAGACCTCTCTGTGCACCACCTCATCTTGTGTAGGATCAACTCCTGAGCCGAATGATAAAGGATGCTCATCATCCGGCCTTCCCTTCCCCACCCAGCTCTGCCTTGCAGCTCAGTCACACACCTGCGCACCAGGATTGTGTATCTGTGTTTCTTTTGTTTTTCAGTGTAACTCTGTGCTGGGATGACTGTTGGGGATGCCGCCTCTGCGCCTCATCCCGTTGCTGGTTGAACCCATGTTACGCAGCCTCAGTTGCAATGGGTAACAGCAGATGTTCCTTCTTGTTTTTGTGGCTGCTGGTGCACACGATACCCCCTCTTACCGCACTTCTTTGCTTTCCGGTTGGCCTGAGCAGACTGAGCTGCTGGAGGCGGAGACCTGCGCATGACTCTACTTGAACCACGCTGAGCACTGTGCGTGGCCCAGAGCAGCCATTTGTAAATGTGTGAGCAAGGAGTTGAGAAGGAATTGGGGCTTGGGAATGGAATGGGTGGCAGTACACCGTGATGGGGACATCAAGAGATTTAAAGAGCGAGCTCAGTCGATGAGCTGTAGCAGCTCAGAACTTGGCGATAGACTTTTATGGACCATAGAACTTGGCCCTGTTGCCAGCATTTTTCGTAAAGCCACAGCCCTAATGCTTAAACACATTGCTGTAATTCGGCTCCCCATAAAGTGATCTTTAAATTGTGTTTTGAGGCTGGGAAGTGCACATCAGTGACATGCTTAACTGTAGAGCTGCAGCAAAACAGGAATCGAGGCCTATCTGTATGCAAATACGATGCTTCAAGTTCATTATTGTTATTAGGAAATGGAAATACAGCCCGAGCAGAAATAACAGTATATTTCCTTCTGCCTGTGCTGTGTTTTCATCAATGGGGCTTCTGAAGGACTTTGCATTTGCTAACCCATTAGAATGAACAATTTCACATCCTAATGTAAAATTAAAGGAATTTAAGGATCTGCCTAGGAGATACACTTGTTTAAACCCATATTAATGTCTCTGTGGTTATGTTTGTTGGCTATGTTACGGAATATCATTGGAAAAGAAAATTTCCCAGCCACGTGTATACTTTCTAAATCTCAATGTATTTATTTTCTGGCAAGGTATGGAGCTGAATTTCTTCTCTCCTATCTGAAATATGAGACGTAGGACCAACCAACTGTAATTATTCTTAAAGGTAAAACTTACCATCAATTCTTTACTTTTAATTATCTAATTTCCCCTCCCTCCCTTTTCCGTCTGATGTGCATTCCTGGCCTCTTCTAGCTTCATGGTTAAGTCCATTGATTTTGTTTCCTCGTCCCCCTCAGGCAGCCCAGGGCCTCGCCTAGGTTGTGTGGTATCCCAGACAAATATTCTCTGGTGTGGTCCCTGTCCATGTTAACAATTCTCTTACAAAATGTGTTATAAAGTGCGTGTGAGGCATAGTGATTTATCAATGAAGGCTTAATGTAACAGGCAGAGAAGAGATACTTCTATACTTATTTATTCTCCAGTCAGGACACAGGGAGGTTCTTCCTCCTCCATAGACACCATCTGTTCCTGCGCAGGACCAGACATTTTTATTACCAGAGATACCCTTTCCTGACAATTCCGCGTCTCCCACCCGGTTCTCAGGGATGGCTCTTTAGGACCTGTTTACACTGAGACAAAACATCCCATCTCACCTCTGGGTCCCCAGGCCATTTACTAAGGCTGGCCATGTTGTTACGTATGACACTGCACCACCCACGGTGCCGTCGGGGACGCTGTCTGTGGGGACCTTCTCTCAGGGGAGTACTCTGCTTTGTTGATGATGACCACAAATGCAAGTTCCCCTCAGAGGGTGCAGAAAATGTGAAGGAGAACTCACCTCTGGCCACATTAAATGTGCACGTTTAAAGCTAGAACCACGCACCTTCCAGCCTCACCGTCCCTCGATCGACCGCTTTAGACATGGGTGTCATCTCTCTCAATGTTGATCACAAGGGCCCTGAGTGCGGGGCTGAGAAGAGTGGCCCATCGGGGAAGGAAGTATCGCCCTTCATCCCGCAGGGTTTCAGATGACCTGGGAAAACGTAACTCTAAAGGATTCCTTCTGTGTGTGCCATCGCTTCTGTAAAAACGTCAGCCTGAAGGTTTGTAGACAGCCTCCCTGAGTTATCCCAGAAACCCATTAGGTATTCTCAGATAACTGGGAGCCTTGGCAAATCCTCACTTACCCAAGGACCTACTAGTTTGTAAAAACAGCATTCTGTATGTCTCAGCCACTGTACGTGTGTGTGTGTGAGTGTGTGTGTGTGTGTGTGAGTGTGTGTGTGTGTGTGTGTGAGTGTGTGTGTGTGTGTGTTGAGAATGAATGTGTTTAGTTGCTGCCATAACTTTCTGCCTCCATTTGTGAAGTCTATCTTGATGTTGAGCTTATTTTGTCTTTTGCAAAAAATGAAATAAAAACATAAACGGCTTAAAATAGAGATGCTGCTAGTTGGGGAGGCGAGGTATGGGGGTAGGGACTATAGAATTCTGAACATCTGCCCAATTTTGCTCTGAACCTAAAGCTAATATAAAAAATGAAAATTAAAGGAAAAAAGACCTTAACAACAATAAAACAATAACAACAACAACAACTACTGACCTGGGAGGGTACAATGTCACCACGTTGGTTGCAGGTGGGAGAAGACATCAATCTAAATCCCCACGGCTTATGGGCAGTGCCCTGGGAGTCTTAGGAGGAGCTGGGGGCAGCGAGGAGCCTGCAGAGGGGTTGGGTGACCCCATCTTGCCAAGGTAAAGGACACCCATCTCCACCCCAGCTGCCTTGGTGCTGTGACCATTGCACAGTCCCACGCAGGCAGCTTGAGGCCAAGAGTCAGCAGAGGCCCTTCGGGTCTCTGAGCCCTGAACTGGTCCCGGGTCTGGTGAGGGAGGCGCCCCACATTAGCACAGCAGTTCCACACCAATCCTTGAAACCAGCGTGACCCTGCCCAGTGGGACTGATGTGGCCAGGCCGCCCTCCTGGCTGGGCCCCGGGACGCCCCATGGGCTGTGTGGGTCTGAGAGCTTCTTGGGCATCGGATTGACCTCGTGTGAAGGTGGACGAGGGAGTAGATGGAGAGGTGAGCACCGAGGGGAGAACTGGCCGGGACCCACGTGGGGAGAGGTTCTGGAACCCTGCCCAGACAGTACGGTCAGCCAGGGCCAGGCTCTGTCGCAGAGGGAAGCCTGGACTCTGGTGATGGAGACACCGCACAGGGCGGCCCGAGGCCCCAGGCATGGGACAGGGCCGAGCTCCAGGTGCACAGGTGGTGCTGGTAACGATGTACTGGACACCATGGGGGTGGGGGCATAATGTAGACGTGGCCCCCACCCTTGGGAAGTTCTCCTTCCTGGCTTGCCAGCAAGACAGAGAACCTTGAGGTTTTTTTCTTTCTGTAGGGACTCCATCGCATTTGCTTCTGAGACTCAGGCGGGGCTCATGCACGAGCTCTGAGGGTGGTCCTGTTCCAGCGGGCAGCTAGCGTTGGTGCTGGTGTGGGCATGCCGCCCTGGCACAGTCTCCCAGGGCAAAGCCTTTCCTAGGACCATGGGGTCTGTAAAGAAGATGTGTTTGTCCTGATGGTGGAGGGGGCCTGTGCTTCTGCCTCGCTCCCCAGTACTTGTCTCCACTGATAGGTAGAACACGAGGGCCTATACCAACACCGTTAGGGCCATCCTGAGGTCCCTCACACACTTGGGCCCCGCTTTGCTGATCGCTCTGGCCTCTGCTGCTCATCTAGTCTTACCATCAGCACTCAGAGCTGTTCTGTGTGGTTGTGTGAGTTGTGCATGGCACGGTGGTATCCATGGCCAGGGGCCAAGACTCACATCACAGACATTGCAGATTTCTATATTTCCCATTTCCAGCAGATGGCAGTAAACCGACTTGTTTTAACAAAGACCAGGCTCCTGTGGTGATCTTATGATGGAGGGAGGTCTTGAAGAAGGGGTGTCTTCTAATAATCTGCAGGAAAGGGCCATGTAGGCTAGTCAGGCCTTGCACTGTACCTGACCATAGGGACTTGTTGCTCCACCACCTCTGCTGCCCAACTTGGGGAGGCACCTTCATTGTTTCCTAGTTGACTTCATCCATCCATCCATCCATCCATCCATCCATCCATTAAAAAAGTATTGAGCCAAGCATGATGGTGCATGCCTGTAATCCCAGTACTTGGAAGGCTGAGACAGGAGGATTTCAGGTTTGAGGACAGCCTCAGCAAGTAGTGAGACTCTCATCAACCTAGTGAGACCCTGTTTCAAAATGAAAAATAAAGTGGGGCTGGGGTGTAGCTCGGAGATAGACTGCCCCTGTGTTCCATCCTCAGTACCACACACACACACACACACACACATACACACAAACAAAAAAACAACAACTGAGTATTGAATTCCTAGTATGTACCCAAACCCTGAGAATTTTGAGGGTTATGTAAAATAGCTTTCCTACATGTGGGGAGGTGACTCGTTGTCTATTTAAATTTTCTGGGCCTCTTTCTATAGTGTTGTGTGCCCCGGCCCACCTTGCAGGTGTCTAGTTTTGGCCAAGAAAATGTTGCTAGGATGTACAGTGTCACGTCCAAGACAGTTAAGAAGTGGGCCTGCCGTTCCCACTCCTCCCCATCTGCTGGCTGGAGGGGCGACACCCTGCAGCTTGGGGAGGCTGAATCGCAGGACAGAGAAGCCTGGGACCCTGACTCCCCAGTGGGGACAGGAGGTGACACCGTTAGTGGCTCATGATGCCCTGCAGGCTGGTCCTCTGGGGTTTGCCTTTTTACCCTGCTACTATTCAAAGCCTTGCTAGTGTAGGAGATATGAGCAAGGCTTTGTTTTCAGATGGACCTAGGTTCAAGCTCTCATGTTGTCACTTACTGGCTGGGTGACCTTCCTCTTCAACCTGACAGCCCTACTTCCTCTGCACAAGGATTAAAGGATATGTATTACATGTGTAGAGAGGACAGTGCTGGACACATGCCAACCACGCGGTGGACATCCTGCCTCTCCCAGCACTGTGGGGCAGGAGAGCAGGTACCAGTGTGAGCTCGGCTGGATCAGGCTGCCTCCGCCTCGCTGTGTGACACTGTTTGCACCCAGGGCCAGGGTGGCGGTAGGTGGGGGGGCTCTTCCTCAGAAAGAGGCCCAGGTTCTGTTAGAGCGGGAGAAGAATGCTTAGCTGGCCCCAAAGGACAGATGTCCATTCTAGGGCCAAGAGCGACGAGTCCTCATGGAAGGAGGGGGATGGTAAGTCCTGGAGGCAGGGCAGGGATAGACTTCCTTGGAAGGCAGGGCCAAGGAGCATTCCCCTAGCAGCCAGGGACCACAGCAGGGGGGCCACAGCAGGGCGTGGCTTCCTGAGTGGAGGCTGGGGAGGAGGAGGCGGCTGTGGACATGCAGAGAGAATAGAAGCCACTGGAGACAGCCTCATCTCCTAGAAGTTTGGGAAATGTGCTGGGGGGACGACAGGGAGCACACGATGGAAGCAGCACCCAGTGGCTGAAGCCCATCGCTCCTGGAAGACAGAGACAGGTGGAGCTCTTACGCAGCCCTGTCCCTCGCTGAGAGTCACAAGAGGGCAGGGTGGGGTGGAGAGTTCATTGTAAGAAACACCTGCCTTGCTCCTGTGGTGGGTGCAAGGATGACATGGGGGGGCTTTTCCTGGGACACTGACCTGAGAAAGGGAGCCAAGATGACGGGCGGGGCCACAGCCTTGCTCCCCTCTTCCCTCCAGGCCCCCTATTTCCCTCAGTCATTCTCCCTCTGCATCAGAGAATTCTGGAAGCCCCTGCAGCGAGGCTCACAGGGTGCAGAGCCCCGAGTGGGGACGCCACATTCTTACCAACATCTCTGCAGCCACTGTGTCTAATCACCTTAAAGGTTTTCTCGTCCAGCAGCTCTGAATTCGTGGATACCTGATCTCCTGTTCACAGACATGGAAACTGGGACACAGAGTGATTTAAACCCGAGTAGGGGTGCGTTCCGGCGAGTGCGGATCAGGATGCCTTTCCACCTGGTTTATGGTTTCCCTTGCTGAGCAGCGCCGCCGTCTTTGCCCTTGGCCTTGCAGAGGTTTTATAACCAGCGCTCATTCTGGGTCAGGCAGAGCCTCCTCGGAGCCATAGGCCGGAGGAAGCCAGCCGGGTTTCTGTGTGTGCGGGAGGATTTTCTGCCTGCCTGGATGCAGCAGTCGTAAGCGAGACTCCAGTAAATAAATAGTTCAGTTCCCACCGAAATTGCCTATGCTGGAATTTGTGCCTTTAAAAGAAACATGAATAATGACTGGGACAGAGCATTCTTTTATTTGAACCCAGATAATTTTAACAGCGATAGTAGACATGTGAGAAAGGCCCAGCTAAGTGTATTCTTTGGGTTATAAATTCCTTTTCTCCCTAATGTCTCGGCCTTATCTGGAGACGCTCTTGGCTGCGCGCTCTCCTTTCATTTCTGTCTTCTTTATTCACTGTGTTCCTTCTTTTCTCGGATTTTACTAGCTCAGCAGCTGCAGCCGGAGCGAGCCAAGAATACTTGCTCTGGGTGGCCAAGAAATACTGCGGGCTGGAGGTGCCTCACTTTCCTGAGCACACTAGCCCCCTTATGTAACTCTGTCCCTTTCAGAACCAACTCTGCCACAGCCCGGTTTTTAAAAATAGTGGACGACAAGGGCAGATGACAGGGTTCCATTTGGCTTTCAGTCGCTGCCCTTAAAACGGAGCACCTTTCATGACCTATACCCTGGTATCTCCTTTGACTGCATCTGCATAATGCTCCAAACAATATTATTATCATTATAAATTTTTTTTTTGCGGAACTGGGAATGGAGCCCAGGGGCATTCTACCTCTGAGCTACACCCCCGTCCCTATTTTTTATTCTTTATTTTGAAACAGGGTCTCACTAAGTTGCGGAGGGCCTCACTAAGTAGCTGAGGCTGGCTGCGAACCCGGATCCTCCTGTCTGAGCCTCCCAAGCACTGGGATTACAAGCGTGTGCCACCACGTCCAGCTTATTATCATTATTATACAGCAAAGGATGGATGTGACCAGGTGCATTTAAAAATAGTGAGTTTATCGAAATGCCTTCTCTCCTGTGAGAGGTCTTGTTCCCGGAGCCATGGGAACCATGGTGGTCCTGGCAAAATGGAATGTAACTGGTCACCCACAAATCTCTTGCTTAAAAGAATCATGGTAATGTGAACTTTGGGGAGAATGGCTGCGTTCCTTATATGATCAAACCTACCCTGGAAATTGCGATTGAACTTGAAAACCCCCGAGGCTGCAGCTTCGGCCGTGCAGAGTTGTAAATAGAAGTCAGACTTAGGAGGAAAAAGAAACCTACAGAGTGCAGGGTAAAGGGGAAAAAATACTTCGTAATGGCAGAAATAAGCCCAAACCTATCAGTCATGATGATGTAAAAATGAAATAAAATCAGGCTGAAACAAAACGACTCCAAGTTTAAAAATTAATAAAAAAGAGAATGTAGCAATATTCCTACGTTCAGATAAACTGTAACTCAAGATGAAAGGTATTAAGAAGGACAGAGACAGACAGTTCATATTAGTAAGAGTGAAATGCACCGAGGAGGAGGTATAACAGTTTTGACATTGTACATACCTACTGCCGTACCTTTGAGATACTTGGAGCTGTTTCTTTGAATTACAAGGAGAAATTGGCAATCCTAGAGGCATTTTAACACATTCTTTTTTAGTGGGCAGAATGACAGCCTTAAAGATATTTTTACATCCTAATGCCTGGAACCTCTAAATATTATCTTAGTAAAAGGAACTTGCAAATGTGATTAATTTAAACATCTTGAGATGAGCTCATCGTGGCTTAGCCAGGTAGGTCCTAAATGCTCTTATAAGCATCCTTGAAAGAGGAAGGCAGGGGGAGAGTTGGTACACACGAGGGAGAGAGAAGACCATGCAAAGGTAGAGGCAGAGACTGGAGCAATGTGGCCATGAACCAAGGAATGCCAAGGAAGGGCGCGGGCTCCAGAAACTAGGAGAGACATGGAGCTGCTTCTCCCTGGAGCCTCTAGAGGGAGTCTGGCCCTGCTGGCACCGTGAGTTTGGAATCCTGACCTCCACAATTGGGAGGGGACAGATCTCTGTTGTTTTAAGCCACCAAGTGTGTGGTCATCTGTTATGACATCCACGGGAAGTGAGCATGCCTCTCAGAAACTGACATGAAGGAGAAGAATAATTAATAAGAACAAAAGCATTTGGAGAATTTAACTCTACGTTCAACTGAGTGCACTCATTCTTTTTAAACACATAGGGAAATTTATAAAAAATTCACCATGTGCATAAGTAATGAAGAGAATCCGGCGGGTTCTCAAGGCTGATGTCATCAAGTGCTCGTTTTAATGGGGCCATTGCCATAAAATACTAACCAACAACAAAGACGGGCGCAACAAAGATCCCCACATACATCTGGAGATTCAAAAACCCTTCTAAATAATTCATGTTTTAAAGAGAAAATCAAAATGGAAGTTACAGTACTTAAGACCAAATGACTGTAAAAGTTTGACATATAAAAAGTTATGGGACAAGGCCAAAGAGGTACTCAGAGGGGAATTCAGAGCCAGCAGTGCATTTACTAGAAAACAGGAAAAACTGAAATTAGCTGAGCTTTCAACCTCAGAAACTATTAAAAAAAGAACAATGAAACTAATGCAAAGAAAGTAGAATGAAAGAAGTAATAAGGATACAAGAAGAAATTATTAAAATAGCCAGAAAGTTCAGGAGAGCTAATTAACAAAACCAAAGCAAATTCTCTGAAATCATTAATAAATAGGCAAATTTTTCGTAGCTATCACTAACCAAAAAGAAAGAGGGCATAAATAAATATCACAAGGGAATAAAAATAGACCTGTAGTTATGGACACAATTGACTTCCAAAAATTGAGTATCTTCCAAGAATTGAATATCTTCCACTGATAGTAGCTGATATTGAAAACTTCCTAAGAATATAAATAATCAAAATTCACCCAAGTACAGAAACAAAACCTGAATATAGAAGTAATCAAAAAATAAATGGAAAGGAGAGACCAAGATCAATAACCAAAGAGGCTACAAATTTATAGAGCTTAATAGATGAAGTCTATAAAGTAGTCAAGGAACAACCTAAAACTGGTAGAACTGCTTTAGAGTTTAGAAAAAGAGGGAAAGCTATCCAACTAATTTTATGAAATTACTAAAAATCCATTATAAAAACCAGACAAGGAAATATGAGGGAAAAAAAACCAACCTCAAAGGCTCATTAGACTTATGTGCAAAAACCACAAAGAAACTATTAATACATTGAATCGTATAGCTTATTAATAGAGTAATGAATGTTGACTTGGTAGAGCAACGAATGTTTATCTGTGTACTTAGCTGCCTTAATGCATGAAATGGAGAAAACCCCACAATTTTCAAAATAGATGTTTCCCTCTGCCTCCCCTTCCAAGAAACATTCATTCATGATATAATCACCTGAAAAACTGAGTATAAGGGAATTCCCTGAACTGATAAAGGATATAAACCAGAAAAACTCTAGGAGCCAACCACCATACTTGATACAACAAAATCAAAGTTGAGTCACATTATATGTCTTAGCCAAAATTCAAGAAAGGAAATAAAAATTGGAAACGAAGAAACAAAACTGTTATTATTTTCAGATACTATAATTGTGCAATTTGAAAAACCCAAAGAATCACCTGACAAATGACTAGAACCAATAAATTAGTTTAGCAGGAGTGCAGGATGTAGAACATTAACTTCAGTAAATGTTCTTCTGCTAGCAACAGTTAAGTAGAAGCTGCACTAGAAAGAATAATCTCATTCATTATAGCAACGAAATCTGGTAGGTACCTGAAAATAGACCTGTGACAATCATGCTAGGGACCTAGTCATTCTCTTTGTTTCTTTTCTGAAAAAATTTTTGTTTGGGTTGGCAATATACACCCTACAAATATTGCCCTCCCAGCATCCTTTGCAGCCACCATTGGCCAGATGAAGGTCTGCTCCATGAGACACAGGGAGAATTCCTGTGGGACGAATTCCTCACCAGATAAGGAGGCAGTACGTGTGAGAAGGTGGCTTTGGCTCTTCCATCTTCTTCCTGCCTCGAATACAGACAAGGCACCAGGAGGTACCACAGCCTTCTTGTGACCACATTGTGAAAACTTTCTGCTGAATATGATGGAAGAAGAGACAGAAGATGCTGTGATCCTTCGTGATCTTCTGGAGTAAATCCCTGGTCCTGGACTGCCTTAACTCGGGCTTCATCTTGAGGGACAGGGTAGGTAGGGAGAGATGAAGGAGAAGGTGGCTCACTTTTTAAAGCCACTGCTAATTAGACTTCCTCTAACTCACAAGTGAACACAGCCCTGAATTAAAACCTAATAAAAGCCAGGCATTGTGGTACTCACCTGTAATCCCAGCTTCTCAGGAAGGTGAGGTAGGAGGATCACAAGCTTGAGGCCAGTCTGGGCAACTTAGTGAGATTCTATCTCAAAATAAACAAAACAAGACAAGGGCTGGGGATGTAGCTCAGACGTAGAATGTTTTTGGGTTCAAATCCCAGTACTGGGGAAAGACACCCCCCAAAATTAAAAAAGTGTTAAAATCCAATGGCAATCACTACAAATCTATCATAATGGACAAAATCCAACGCATGACAACAGTAGATACTGGCAGGGATGTGGAGCAACAGGAACGCTCACTCATTACTGATGGGAAAGTGGCCCCTTTGGAAGACAGTTTGACCATTTCCTATAAAACTAAAGATTCTCTTACCATATGATCCAGCAAGTATGCTCCTTGGTATTTACCCAAATGAGCTGAAAACTTATACCCACACCAAAAACCTGCACATGGATGTTTATAGCAGCTTTTTTCATAATTACCAAAGCTCGGAAACAGTCTTATGTCTTCGGTAGGTGAATGGATAAATGAACTCTGGTACATCCACAGTTTTATTTGGTGCTAAAAAAATGAGCTAGCAAGTGATAAAAAGACTTGGAAGAAATTTAGCTGCTTATTACTAAGCAAAAGAAGCCAATCTGAAAATGCTACCTACTGGATGGGTCCAAATATGTGGCATTCTGGGAAAGGAAAAACTATGGGGACAGTAAGGAGATCTATGGCTGCCAAGGGTTGGGGGAGGAATACATAAGTAAGCAGAGCACAGGAGACTTTTAGGGCTATGAAAATGCTCTATGACAGTACAGTGATGGATACAAATCATTACACATTTGTTCAGATCCATGGAATGTTCAGCACCGAGAATGAAACCTAAAGTAAACTAAGGGTGTTGGGCGATGTTGACGTGTCAATGGAGGTTCATGGAGTGTGACAAATGTCCCACTGTGGTGGGGGATGTCAGTGGTGGAGAGGGCTGTGTATGGGGAAGCGATGGGGTAGATGGGAAGTCTCTGTACCTTTTTCTCAAATTTTCTGTGAACTTCAATCTGCTCTAAAAATAGTCTTTTTAAAAAATGAAACCTACATGGAAAAATTGGTGAAATTTTATATAGGACATAAAAGAAAGCCCAAGTAAAAGAGGAGATTGTATTATGTCCACAAATGGGAAGACTCCATATGGTAAATAGGTTACATTTTCTCAAGTAAACTGATAAATTCAATGCCTCTCCAATCCAAAGCTGTAGAAGAATATTCACAGAAGTTGCCAAATTATTTCTAAAATTCATTTGAAAGAGTAAACATGGATGAAAAGCCAAGACCAGCAGAAGGAGACGGGGACTTTTCTTACATGTCCTGGGACGTGTCACTGGAGCAGTGAGAGCTGTGTGGACTGGCAGAGGCAGAGGAAACGACTGATCATGCATGGATGGATTATGGTGACAGAGGCGGCCTCTGTCATCTTGTCAATGGGAAAGGATAGACTGGAAGCCACAAGAATACACCTTGTAGACCTCTGGCTCCAGAGGGTGCAATGGCCCATGCCCCTGCTCTTGGCCGTCCATCGCCTCCCCAGTGTGGAGGCCATGTTTCCTGTCTGGGAGCAGGGAAGCTGAGGCCACTCTTCCTGGGAGGCACAGGACTCCTCCAATGGGCACCTTTGGCTGGAGGTGGCTCCCCAGCCCCTTGCCAAAATTACCTCTCACCTTAGGGTCTACACCTGACCCTCCTTCCAGCTCTCCCTCCCCCACCTGGGCTATGCTTGCACAAAGGTCTGGCAGCTCTCCCAGCCTCCTCTGCACCTCTCCAGGTTCCCACAGAGGCATTTCCCCTAACGAAGGCCTGCACACTTCATCTCATCTGGGCAGCTGCTTCTCATGGGACCTGAACAAACACAGATAGTCTATTCAACAAATGCCGTGGGAACCGTTGGCTATGTGGAGGGACACAACTTGAATTAAATTCCCAAAGATAGAAATGCAATCTTTTAAGTAAAGATTTAAATATAAAGGCAAAATTTTAAAATCATTTGAAGAAAATTTAGATTTTTTTCCCAGACCTTTGGTAATATATTACTTTCCTATCACCATTGCGACAAATTGCACAGTGTACTTCACGAACTTGGTTGCTGAAAACAACCAACATCAATTTATCCTCTTACAGTTCTGGAGGCTGGAAGTCCAGGACCTCAGTGTCTGCAGGGCCATGATTGTCCTGGCGGTGCTGGGGGAGAACCTGCTCATCGCCTCTTCTGGTTTCTGCGGTAGCTGGGTGGCTGCAGGCATTCCTTGGCTTGAGGTAACATCGTTCCAGTCTCTGCCTCCGTCCTCACCTGGCCTCCTTTTCTGTGTGTATCCAGCCTCCTTGTACCTCACTCTCATGAGGACACCCGTGGTGGTGCACAGGGCCCACCCAGGTAATTCAGGGTAACATCCTCACTCCAGATCTCATCCACAAAGACCCTTTTTCCAGACAAGGTCCCAGAAATCAGGACCTGGTCTTATCTTTGGGAGCTACCATCAGTTTCCCACTAGCAGAGGAGAACTTAAAAAGCAGGAGTCATAAAGGAAAATATTGGCAAACTTGGTTATATAAAATTTTAAATTATGGCATAATATAACTACTCCAAAAACAAAAGTTAAAGGATGATTAACAACATGAGGAGGAAATAGGCATTGGATAAAGCCAGAATATGTAAGAAACTTCCATAAATTAATGAGAAAAAACTACCCAATAGAAAAATAGTAGGAAGACAGGAAAATAAATTCATAAGAGTGAATACGAATGGTTATTAGATAGATGGGGAAATGCTCAATTTCATTCTTAATTTGGTAGAAGAAAGTTTAAGTGACAATGAGGTTTCTTTTTTACTGACCAGATGATGAAAGACTTTGCAATGCCAGTCATGGTGAGGGCACGAGCGACTGGAAGTGTCCTGGTTTAACCTCTTGAATGTGCAGCCTGGGAGGGTGTTTTCATCACGTGAAAAATGTGCATCTCCCATGTCCCAGCAAGTCCCTTTTGGAGGTGTCCCCCACGGAAACTCACAATGAGCAAAAAGAAACACACAGAACAATGTTCACCGAGTCTTTGTAATAGTGGAAATTTGGAAACAATGACATCCCACCAATAGTCAAACACATAAATGAAGTTTGTTCATGTGCTAGAATATTATACAGCCACCAACAGTCAAACACATAAATGCAGTTTATTCATGTGCTAGAATATTATACAGCCATTAATGGTATTGATATAATTTATTATGCAGGAATAAATACTGTTGCATGGACAAAACAAGTTAAAGAATGATACATAAACTGGCATAATTTATGCCCCAAATGCACTAACAGCTAGGAATGGTGGTGCACACCTATAATTCCAGTTCTTGGGAGGCTGAGATAGGAGGATCACAGGTTTGAGGACAGCGTCAGAAACTTAGTGAGACCCTGTTTGAAAATAAAACAGGCTGGGAATGGTGTAGCTTGGAGGTTGGGTAGAACCACCCTGGGTTCAATCCCCAGTACCTCCCCCCCGCTGAAAAACCTCTAAAACAAAACAATAAATAAAGAAACAACAACAAAAACACACTAAACTATATTGTGCATCTCATATAGGTAAGGTCTGAAAGGTTATGCACCAATTTCTTTCAACCACTTCTGGAAAAAGGAGGAGACATTAATTTTATCAGAGATCTCAATTTCCTAATCAGGAGGATGTAATTGTGCATTACTTTTTAGTTAAACATTTATTTTACGAAGGAGAAACATAAGACGCGAGAGAGTGCTTGCGTTTTATGTCCGTGTGGATTGGTCTTTCACAGGGTGTGCAGCTCTCCTGTCTCAGCTTCTCATCCTAACCTGCCATTCTAGCCTCACTGTTTGCCTTCCCAGGCTCTGAGAAGCTCTGTGCTCCAGGCCCCAAGTCAGGAGGAAGCCTCTCCCCACATTCCCTGGGCTGCGGGATGGCAGCGACTGGTGCGCCTGCTCTCGTGTCCTGCAGGTCCTAATAACAGGGTCTGGCTTCCTCTCTGCCAGACCTCCCACATCATGCTTGGGGGATCTGCAGCCAGGTCCCACTGGAGAAGGAGGTACCCTGTGAACCGTGTCACACATCCTTGAGGACGAGCCCCACGCAGGGCCACCACTGGCTGAACCCATCTGACTCCCAGCAGGTCTGTGGCCTGGGCTTGGTGGCTGCAGAGGTTCCTTATGATGGGTGCTGGCAGCTCTTCACAAGGCCAGCTGTGCAGGAAGGGGCCATGTCTCTGTGCCTGTAGTTCTATTGCCCGTTTCAGGGCCCATGCTGCCAGATATTTGCATGTGATTTCAGATGACCCCTGGTCTCCTGTTCTGTTTTCTGGGGCTGTGTGTTGTGTCACGCTGAGGCATTGTGCGTATTTGTGTCTGGGTGGCTGGGGGATGAATTAATTAGCCTTTGGTATCTTCATTCTTACCTGGTCTTCAGTCATTGGCTGTTGTAGGTCTGACTCCCCCCTCCTTTCTTCACATGAAGCATCTTTATATCTGTAGGCCATCTGGACATGTGAGGGCCATGTCAGGGCCACATCTGGGCCACCCTTGACTGTATGGGCATCCAGTTGTTCCCAGTTCCCTGCTACAGCAGGAGGGCCCTGTGGAGAAGAAAAGCCTTTGGTGGTGTTGTGGGTTGAGTTGTGTCCCCAGGGAGCTATGTTGAAGTCCTAAGCCATGGTACCTGTGAAATGTGACCTCATTTGGAAATAAGGCCTTTGCAGATAGAACTAAGTCAAGATGAGGTCATACTGGACTAAGATGGACCCTACCAATGATTAGTTCCTCATAGGAAGGTCGTCTGGGCCAAGGAAGAGGACAGACAGGAGAGCACTGCTGGAGTGGTGTATCTGTGAGCCAAGGAACACCCAGGGTTGCCACAGCCGGGGAGCTGGGAGAGGAGCATGCGATGGATTCTCCCCGAGAGTTCCAGAGGGGACCAACCCTGCTGGCACCTTGATCGTGAACTTCTGGCCTTGCAATCTGCAAGAGGATAGTTTCTAGTTTGTGATAACTTTTTATGGTAATTTCAGAAAACACAGACAGGGGGTATTTGGATATACCCTAGCCTGCAGAACTTTTAGAATCAGGACACTCTGGTGCACACCATTCTAGTCCACTCCAGCTCTGACTCGATCTCGTCCCTTCTGTTCCAGATGGAGGGGCTTGCTTCTTGTTCCTCAAATATGCCACCTAGTTTCCCCCCTGGGGTCTTTGTCTTTGCCATTTCCTCTGCCAGGCCACTTATCATCATTCATCTCTTAGCCTAAATGTCCGTCCTCAGAGACGTTGTCCTTGACGCAGTCCCCAGGAGACACAGGATACCCTCCGTGATAATTCTCTGCATAGCACTCGTCGTGAATATTTTCTTAAATATTTATGTGTCCCTTAGCTCATTGTCTATCTTCTACCTATTTATTGATGTTTAAAGAAGTCTCTCTGCAATGTCAAGGAAGTGCCCTGCAATTACATACTGAATACTGCCATGAGATGGATGCGAGTCTTGTACTTTTGGGTAGCTGTGTAGTTAGCTAGGGCTGTCATAACAAAGTACCACAAGCAGGGAGGCTTAAACACCAGGAATTTGTTGTCTTCAGTCCTGGAGGGTAAAAGTCTGAGATCAAGCAGGGCCACGATCCCCTGAGATTCTGGGTACTTCCTTGCATCGCTCCTAGCTTCTGGTGGAGTCTGACAATCTTTGCCCCTTATTATGGTTTGGATATAGAATGTCCCCTGAAGAGCCCACGTATTGACAATGCAAAAATGTTCAGAGGTGAAATAATCGAATCATGGAGAGTTCCAGTCTCATCAGTGGATAAATCCATTGATGGATGGATTTATTGGGTGGAAAGGTAGGCAGGTAAGGTGTGTCTGGATGAGGTAGGTCACTGGGGGCGTGGTCTTGGGACTATATATATGTTCCTTGTTCCCCCTTCTTTCACTCTGCTTCTTACCACTATGTCCTGAACACCTCAGATGTGACCCAGCCTAACATGGACTGAAACCTCCAGAATTGTGAGCAAATAAGTCTTCCTTCCTCTAAGTTGTGGTCATCGAGTATTTTGGGTCATAGCAGTAAGAATGCCAGCTGGAACAGCCCACCTTGGCTTGAGGCTGCATCACTCTAGTCTCCGTCTCCATTGTCACATGGCCTTCTTCACATCATCTTGCCTCTGTGTGCATCTGTGTCTGTATCCACATTCCCTCTTTTAATGAGGACACAGTCGTATTGGATTAGAACCCACAGTAATGACTTCATAGTAACTTGATCACATACATGCAAAGACCCCATTTCACCTTCATCTGTACAGGGCATTCGGACTTGAACGTATATTTTAGGGGAAGAGAGAACGCAATTAAACTCACAACAGCATGTTGTTCAGATCAGAAGTTACTTCTCTGATTTTAAATGAATCAGCATCGGCCTTGGCGGCCAGTGGCACGATGCTCAACCGTCACAGCTGCAGCCTCTCGACTGCCACGCTTTCAGCCTTGGGAACTATGTCCTCTCTCTTCTCGTGCCCAGCTGCTGGCACAGGGCTTGGTACTGTGGGGCACTCTTCCTGGCTTTGCTGTGGCATGAACGGTGGTGTTGTGCTGCGTTGCAGGCCAGGAGGGTGACTTGCAATCTGCTCAAGGGACAAGCTCCAAATTAGGCCTGAAATAAAACAATACCACTGGCAGCCTCATTCTCTCAGATGCTGTGAGATCCAACCACCAGTAATAACATATACAAGTGAGGAAGGCTTGGCCATTTTTTTGGTATTACTGAACAATTCCCATTGTTTATGAACTGCTGGGACCATGCTCAGGATATATAATGGATTTAGGCTCAAAAGGAAATTGCCGATTTACCTTATGGGGATGTTGAAAGTTTTATTAAAATCATTTGGAGCAAGTGTAGCTTCTGGGGTGTGTATTGGTAGGAAGTTTGGGAGCAGGGAGGGTGATCCCTATCACTGAGGGAGAGAGAGGAAGGGAGGTGAAGGGAGGCAAACCAGCCCCTAGGGGAAGTTCTGGGAGGGCCTTGGCCTCCATCTGGGGAAAACCAGGAGGCCGCCATTTTTAGTAGGCCTATACATGAGAAGGTGGACACAAGGGAAGGCTGTACACTTACAATACAGTTTATTTAACAGAAAAATCAGGTGCTGAGAGTTGGTGCCAGGCATGGCTGTTGGCGGAGCTCACTGGACTGCAGCAGTCCCAGGTTTCCACCAGGCCAGAGTTTCTGGTGGCGCGGAGGGGGCTGGGCTGCCCTCCCTTGGGTCCAGCAGAGAGTTGGGGCCTGGGTGATGCTTCCCCAGGCCTTCCCACAAGTCTTCATAGAACATTCTGTGGACTCTTCACTGAGCCGGGGACAGGGATTTGGTGGTGGATAAGGCACAGTCTATAGCTTGCAAACCCTTAAACCTTACCAAGCCGCCATTTGAGCTCACAAGCCGTTAACATACAGTGTGGCAAGCAGAGTGGAGGATACCAGGGAGAGATGCTGGTCCGGAGCAGGGGACAGTCCTGGAAGGCTTCCCAATAAAGGGGACATCTCCATCAGGTTTGCAGGAATGAGGCAGAGGTTGCAGAGGGAGGGGTCCCCCAGCATGGGAATGGTGCCAAGTGCTAAAATGGTAGCCTTAATTTCCCCACTGCAGTCATTCTGGCTGGAAGGGTGTACCCCACTTCACCACTGGTATAGCTGTGGTCCTGCTATGAGTTTTTTTTTTCTGGTGGCCTTTGGCTGGAAGGCATTAACAATACACATACAAAAATTATGTAAGAAAATAGAAATTAAGTAAAGATGAGCTAAAGATAATATACATGATATTTTTAAACAGAATATATTTTCATTTCTTTACTAACGCTACAGAAAATTTCTCTACCACTTCTTGAACTCTCTCATTAAGAAATTTTAATAATAGCAATCTGATCAAATATGCTCAATTAAACATCTTGTTTGCTATCTGGTGATCCAGCGATCTGAAGGCTTGATTCTAAGTTCAGCTTATTTTGAGATGGGTTGAAGCATTGTCGTAGCTGAGAGCGATACCTCACAAGTATATGTAGATCCATACAGGTGTGCTTAGTAAACCACGACATTTATTTTTAAAATCCCATTCACCAGTCATGCAATTCTGAACATATGGGATCAAAATCCATTGAAAATATTCATTTGGAAGTCTTTTAAATGGATTAGAAAATTCAATTTTAAGTGTGCAGATAGAGTGTTTTAATAGGTGACATTTCCTGTCTGGGGCAGCAGAGGCATGTCGTCATGAAAACATTTCCCTATATCTGTTTTCAGAAACTCTGCATAGCATTACTCTTCTTTCATGCACTAATTAAAATGTTACATTTACTTTGAAGGGACAGATGGAGTCTGTCTATTTTTTTCAAAATATTTGTACAATAGTTGAATACTTTTTTAAAGCATGAAGCCAATTTGGAACACTTGCATTTTGGGTGCAAGTAAAGTGTAACAAATGTCTTCATGTTTGGCCACAGTCATAAGTACCGTGCCCACATGTGCGAGTGTCTGTAAGGTGACAGGAGGGATTGGTGGTCCCTTATTTCATGACACATTCTATTATTTAAAGGAAAATAAACTCCACATCTACCTGACTGGGCAGATGAGACTCACAATTCATCACCAGACCCCGAAAGGGACCCCCCAAACCACGAACCAGCACATCCTCCTCAGGGTGGTCACCATCCAGCACCCAGAATACTTGTGGCTCCAGGTGACTGTATTTTGTTGTTCCCTGGATGGAGTGGGTGCAGTGGTGCTCATCTGTATTTCAAACACTGGTTGTGGGTTCTTTTTTCTTTTTTTGTGGTACTGGGGATTGAACCCAGAGGCATTCTACTTCTGAGCTACACTCCAGCCCCCCCAGTACTGCAAAAAAAATTTTTTTAAAATGGTCTCACTAGGTAGCTGAGAGTCTCGGTAGGTAGCTGAGAATCTCGCTATGTTGCTGAGGCTGTCCTTGAACCTGTGATCCTCCTGTCTCAGCTTCCTAAGTATTGGGATTACAGGTGTGCCCCACTATGAGCAAGTCACTCACTCTTTGGCCTTGGACTCCCTGTAAAGTGAGGACAAACTCATGCCTGGGTGAGCTGTTGGGTGGATAAGAGTGACCAGTCATGATACCCCACATACAATAAATATATCCAAAATATTGGAAATTTGCTGCTATTTAGAGACAAGGGACTATGTTAAGTACAGTCACAGAGACAGTGAAGAGAATAGACAGGCACAGAGGAGATGAAATCATGCCAGGTGGGCTGGCGGAAGCCCGTTGGTTGGAGAAGGATGTGGTGTGTGATGGACGCCCCAGGCAGGTTTGATTTGGTGGATGGGGACTGAGTGGAGATGCCTTCCTTGTGGTGGAGGTAAAGCTATTGAAGGAACCCAGGTGGACAATCCAGGCTTCTCTCTCGCAATGGTGGCAGGGTGTATTGGTCAGATCAACAGAATTCAAAGAATGAGTGTATGAAAAAGGGATTTATTAGATCAGCTCACAATGTAGTCCTGAATTTCGACTGCACGTGAAGAGTCAGAGGAATCAGCAGCTGGTTGGGAGGTCTAAGAGCAGGAGCCCCAGGATTGAAGCAAACACCAATTTAGTCCAGTCCAAGATGTGAAGATAAGGAAGCTCTTCGGAGAAACGATGGTGAAGTTTCAGTTCGAAGAGCTGGAGGCCGACGATCTCAGATGAGAGCAGAAGATCAAGAAGTTCTCCAAGAAAATGGCGAAGTTGGAGACTGACGATCTCAAATGAGAGCAGATGCGTTTTCTTCAGGAGTCGCGGCTCACTCTACGTGGCTTTCTCCTTCTTTTATCCAAGTCCTGCACCTATCAGAACCCTGCTACCCACATCTAGGGCAGGACTTCCGGTTCAATCTGCTCTTACACAACCAAAGTCACATGATCTTAGGAGGGTCAAGTTGACAAACCAGAGCAACTATCACACGGGGTCAGGGCCCTGGGCGGGAGAAAAGGGTGGAGGGGACCTGGCAGAGCTGGAGATTCCCCCAAGGGTCACAGTCCATATACGATCCCCCATCCTTCTCCTTCTACAACAGCCAGGGCCTTATGCATTTGGATAGGTTGGCCTGTGACTCCTTGGTGTCCACGAGTAAGGAGGGAATTGATCCCCGCCCCCTCCTCCTTCCCCTTGGTTCTGTCCTTTGTGCCCTTGACTGCTCTGATTTGTCTATAAGGGCTTAGCAGGCTCAGTTACTTACATGCTGAACGATGATCTTTAAATAATTAATGATTCCAGCATTTTGTAATTAAAATGCTCATTTTCTCCATGAATTTTAAGTGTACATATATCACAAATACAGATAGAATCTATTCTAATGAATAACATTAAAACACTCGGTTCCAAGTAATGAGGTTATTTCCATGTCTTGGCTGATAGTCCATATTTGATTCATTTATTTATTTATCCATTCACTCACTAAATATTTCTGCCCTCCCCCACTGTGGGTAAAGTATTAATACAGCTTTGCAGATGTAGCTTCAATAAATTTTGAAGAAACAAATTCTGTGTGCCCGAGTAGCACATCATCAATCTTATGGAAGATACTCTTTTAGCTAGGTATTTCAGTTTGAGCACCTGAGTGTTGTTGAATAGTGCTGACTACTTAGGAAATGCTCTGGTGGGAAAGGGGAAGTTTTCCAGGGCATGTCCAGGAGAGACAAAGGGAGCGACAAATTGCTATGTGTAATTAAGTAAGCAGACTTTTGAGGTTTCTGGGAGTCCAAGGAGGTTGGAAGAGAAGAGATGGGAAGTGTGGAGAGGTCCAAGATGGGCCCTGGTAACATCTCCCATCCCACAGGCTCTTCTATCAAGAGGCAGAGCCTATATCCTCTTTGCCTGGACTCTGGGTAGTCCTTTGTGTTGACTTCAATCAATGGAGCCCAGCAAAAGCGTCACTGTATCACGTTCAAGACTGGGTCATAACAATGCCACACCCTTCCACTGTTCTCTCGCAAGATGCTTGCTCTTAGAACCTGGGGGACATGCTGTAAGGAAGCCCAAATGACAGACCTGGAAAGACCAGGCATGTAGGTGTTATGGTTAACAGTCCTCCTGGAGTCTCGGCCAGTAGTCGGCCAAGACCACCAGACATATGAGCAAAAGGTAATTTCAGCCCCAGCTGTTAAATCACTCCAACCCTTCGAGTTCTCTATATTAGATTTGTTTTGTCATTGTCACCAAAATACCTGACAAGAACAACTTAGAGGGGGAAAGGTTTATTTGGCTCATCGTTTCAGAGGTTCAGTCCATGGTTGGCTAGCTCCAAGGCAGAAACATCATGGCGCCAGGGTGTGGTGGAGGAGAGCTGCTCAGGGCAGCCAGAAGCAGAGCGGGGTGGTGGGTGGAGGGAAAGAAGCCAGGGATAGATATAGTCTCTAAGGCCATGTCCCCAGTGACCCACCTTCTCCAACCATACCCCATCTACCTATAGTTACCACCCAGGAAGTCCATTCAAATTATTAATTCATCAGTGGATTTAGACCAATGAGGTCAGAGCCCTGGTTCAATTATTTCACCTCTGAACATTTCTGCATTGCCAAGACATGAGCATTTCTGGGGGAACAGTCTATATCCAAACTATAACATCTTTCCAAAAAAGATCCTAGACATTATGAGCAGAAGACAATTGTCCCTACTATGCCCTGTTAGAATTTCTTATCTTGAGAGCCTATGATCAGGAAAATGTTTTAACCACCCCATTGAGGATGGTTTGTAAACATAGAAGTGGTGACTGGCACAGGTCTTAAAAGAGACAGAGATAGAAATGTAATGGGAAGAAATTTGGTTTTTAATTTGTTTCCTGAAATGGGAATGGCTCTTCTTTTAAAACCAGAAGTGTCTAATATTTATCATCTGTGACATGCCCCTCATCATGTCTCTGAGTCTTTAGCAAAAGTCCACTACTTGGGGAGGAACTGTCTTTTGGAGAAACGAAGGTAAATGATCTGATATTATGGGTGGTTCCTGCAGGGAGACCAAGAAGTCCAGGGGTGGGAGACGATGAAACCCGGGAGGAAGCGAAGAGGAATGAGGGGACTGGAGACCTCTGGGGCCCTGAGAATCCCCAGATGCAGGGGAGGATGGGGGCCGCTCACTTCGGGCGCTTAAACAATTCTGTTCACATAGGAAAGAAAAGGAATCTACAGGGCAGGTGGTGTCACCCAGCCCACAAACACTGGCATTCCATTCAGGACAAAATTGGTTCTTTGTCTCCAAATCCTTTCTTGCTGAGCATGTTCACGTGGGATCACAGCCAGTATGCCCTGTGTTTTCAAATGCATGGCTGGAACCCTTAGAGCATGCTTGCTTGTGTCTCCGGATGAAGAAAACAGCTGGCCCCAGGAAGTCCTCATGGGTCCAACAGCACGTTTGACCAGCTGTGGAGACCTGAGTCCTTCCCTTGCCTGTGCAGGACCTCGCTGCATTCTTTGGAAATAGCACCTTGATTTGGGAGTCACACCTGCTCCTCACTGTCAGCTCCTGTGGGTTGTCTCTAGTTCCTGACTCAACAGAGGCAGGTGACCCATCAGTCCAGGAGACCCCGTCCCTTCCCCGGCTTTGTCTGCCGGTCTTGAAGCCAGTGGGCTTTGGCCGGGAGCTATCAGAAGCTGCCCAGGAATGGTGACCCATGGGGGAGGGCACAGTGTGCCAGGAGACAGGAGTCTGTGGCACTGTGGGAGAGCCTGGGTCCAGCCACACACACAGAGTTCAGACACTACTCCCAGGATCACGCAGCGGAGAGGCAGTAGACATGGCAGCGAGACCAGGCTCTCTGTCCTTGCAGCAAGGGCTGGTGGCTCCTGCCCCTGCCCCTCGGCCACCCAGGGGGCTCCCGGACCTTTGCAGGACAGTGCCACATGTGCACACACTGCCACCTCCAGCTCCCATGTCCCTCTGCTCTGAGCACTCATCCCGCGTATGAGGCAGGCAGAGGGGCTGCACATGGAATGACCCCCACTGCCCTCCACCAACAGAGACAGAGCGGTCCATCAGTGCCCAGTGGGACCTGGCTCCGGCTGCCCATGGAGGCACCCACTCTTAAAGTGCCTTTCCTTGGCTTCCCTGCCTGCTTCCTCATCCTGGCCTCGCTCTGGGATGGGCAAGGCTCTTACCTGGTTGGCGCCAGCTGGCCTTATTATGAGCTACCTGATTCCATAGCTCCACCCAAAGAGGGCCTCGCCCCCCCCCCATGCTCTCTCAGAGTTTGGACTTCATTTTCTCCATTTAAGATGCCTGGAAGGAGGAGGAAAAGGAGGTGGAGGAGGAGAATGGTTTGCCCAGTGTTCGTTCCTAGTCTCACCTGTTCAAGTTGTCCCTCTGACGATGGAGTCTCCCCAGTGGACACGGTTGTCCAGGCTCAGACAAAACCTTTCTTGTCCACACAGTCACAGTCTCCTGAGCTAGCCCGCTCTCCAGCCCTGCCCCAGCTGGCCGCCCTGGTCTCAACTCCCCACAGCAGTGGAGGGCGGCTGTGTGGTGCCCAGGGCGCAGCCTGAGGAGGTCCAGCCAGTGCCAACTGCTGCTTGGCTTCAGTGAGGCTGTCCGACTCCTCCTCCCAACTTCTCTTTCTTTCTTCTTTTGTAAAAACAATATATCTAAAAGGATCTCATGCATAGGATTAGAAAACCAAATAGCTCAGAGGGGCATGTCACGTACCATTTCTCCATTGACCCGTCCCGGGCGCAGCTCGGGGCTCTAAGCATGACTGCTGCGAGCCGTTCGTCCCTTTCAATCAGCCGGCGGTTACTCCCTGTCTCCAGACGGTGTGCTTGTGTGGTAGTCTTGATTTATCAACTCAGAGCCCATCTAGTGGCTTCCGGCTGAAATGGACGAGGAGTCTCCTCCCTCCTTCCTGATGGCTACATTATTTAGTTCTGCTTCTGTTTAACTGTTTATCTCTAAATAATGTATTTAAACATCGAATTCTTGTTACATCAAGTGGAGAAACTCCTCTCCCCTGCCTTTCTCTCCCTCTCCCTCTCCCTCTCCCTCTCCCTCTCCCTCTTCCTCTCCCTCTCCCTCTCTCTCACACACACACACACACACACACACACACACACACACACCATAGATGTTTCACAATCTGGATTCAAGGGAAAGACCAGGACAGTTTATGTGCACACCCTGTGCTGAGGCCTGTATCAGCTTTGTCCTCCCCTGCAATTTATAATGGCAGTGCTGCTGGCCGCCCGCTCTCACAGGCAGACTCTGTGGTGCTGGGGCTTCCTTCCCACCTTAGTACTTGGGCAGCTGAATGAGTCGGCTCCTTTTTATTGTTTTATTTTATTTTATATTATATTTTATTTTTTTTTGATGCTGGGGATTGAACCCAGGGGCATTCTTCCTCTGAGCTACACCCCCAGCCCTATTTTTTTATTCTTTATTTTGAAACAGGGTCTCACTAAGTTGCAGAGGGCCTTACTAAGTAGCTGAGGCTGGCTGCGAACCTGTGATTCTCCTGTCTCAGCCTCCCAACTACTGGGATTACAAGCGTGCTCCACCATGCTGGCTATGACAGCTCCTGTTTAGGGGTCTCCTCTCCAGACCAGTTGGGGTGCCCTGTGGGTATGGCTGCTGGAGATGGCTGGCTGGCTATTCCCTGCACCCACAGCTGGCTCCCTTCCCCTTGCTAGGGGCAGGATGCCCACCCTGGCTTTGAGCTGCAGGCTGATCTCTGGTGTGCCACGCAGTGAAGCCCTGTGCGTTCCCTCTCCACTGTTCTCACTATTAATAACTATTTCCCATCCCCCGCCTCCCACCCCTTTCTTGGTTTAGTGTCTTTTTGTGCGAGAGCACATCCTCAGGTGGTTTTCTAAGAAAAGACACATGGAAGCCGGGCATGGTGGCACATGCCTGTAATCCCAGTATTTGGGAGGCTGAGACAGGAGGATCGCAGGTTTGAAGCCAGTCTCAGCAACTTGGCAAAGCTCTCTGCAACTTAGTGAGACCCTCTTTCAAAATAAAAAATAAAACAGGGCTGGGGGTGTAGCTCAGAGATAGAATGCCCCTGGGTTCAATCCCCAGCACCAAAAAAAAAAAAAAAAAAAAAAAAAA